>OZ018394.1:38363893-38592048 GCA_963969525.1 Ontholestes murinus
TAGAAAAATGCCATTTAGTTATATTATATATTTTAGATTCAAAACGTTTATGAAGAAAGAAACAATACATCACGAAAATATACTAAAATATTAAAACTCATTGACGAGGCACATCGTTCAAAATTTGAAAATCAACCACTTATTATTAATTAGATATAATTATCTAATTAATAATAAATGGTTGATTTTCAAATTTTTATTTAACTCACTAAAGTTGTTTCGCCACACTGTTGCTTCTTCAAGTGAAAAATATACATTATACTATATATTATATTCGTACTAATAATGATGCATATTCGACCTCCTCTAATACTCCATGTCTGAATTATTCGATGGAGATAGCGGAAAACTCTAATCTCTGATTGAAGCCGCTTGTTTTCTTCTATCAGGAGTATATTTTTCTCTAAGAGGATAAAATTATTCAATTTTATTTCACAATCAAAATTTTTCATGTTTATTTAGACTTAATTTTCAAAATAAATAAGGATAATAAAATGTATTAAAATCCTTTAGTTCGTTGTAGTAAATTAAATAATAAATTTAAAAATACGAAAACATTTCGTGAATCTACAACAATGAGTCTTGCTAAGACTACAAAACAAATTAATTTGAAACAACTACTTCTCTAGCTAATACTTCGACAGACATTGAATAATACAAATTAATTTGCGTGTTACAAATAGTACAACTATTAAAGCAACACTAATTTGAATGAAATTATTTCTGTTGAATAAACTAATAAATGATAAAATGTACTTTAGATTGTTTAAATGTAACTATAACATGAAAATTATGAAAAGAGAATTTTTAAACTGATTTCATTAAATTAAATTAGCAAAAGCAATTAAGCCGTATATATCTGAGTAAGTTATTTATATTTCATTATATTTATTATCATATTTCATTATATTTATTTTAGTAAGTGTTTTTATTTGTATTTAAAATCAATTTTATAATAAAGCTGTACTGAAGAGAGCGAAAGTTCGAAACACGTGTCTGCAGATGATTATAAACTTGAATGCTAGATTTTTTAATTGCTTTTGCTAATTTAATTTAATGAAATCAGTTTAAAAATTCACTTTTCATAATTTTCATGTTATAGTTACATTTAAACAATCTAAAGTACATTTTATCATTTATTAGTTTATTCAACAGAAATAATTTCATTCAAATTAGTGCTGCTTTAATAGTTGTACTATTTGTAACACGCAAATTAATTTGTATTATTCAATGTCTGTCGAAGTATTAGCTAGAGAAGTAGTTGTTTCAAATTAATTTGTTTTGTAGTCTTAGTAAGACTCATTGTTGTAGATTCACGAAATGTTTTCGTATTTTTAAATTTATTATAAATAAGGATGTTTTTTAAGAGTTAACTTTTCCAGTCATTTCATAACTTAACTGAAGTCGACAACACAATTTTATTATGTAATAGTACTTCATATATTAGAACTGTACACCAGATTTGGTAAATTGCACCACAAGCAAAAGTTTTTATATTATAATCACTTAGATGAGGATAAAGCAATCTACGAATAACAAATGAACAATTATAAGAAGCTCCAAAAAAATCCTCTGGAACAAAAACGTGAAAAAGAAGACAGGATTAGAAAGGAGAGGAAGCGAAACATAACACCTAAAGAAATCGTGGCTGAAGATATGGAAGAATTAAAATCCATTATAATAGAAATTATGAATCAATTGTTCAGAAAAACGGAAGAATTAAAAGAGGAAATTCAAAATGAAACATCAAGGGGAACAATCGAAAAAGAACATAAGTAACAAGTAGAAAACAAAAATTTGAAGGAGTACATGTGCATACGCAAGAAGAAAGAAGCGCAGGAATACAAAGAACTAGAAAGTTCAAAAAACTAAATCGAAAATAGTACAATAATATAACGGAGAATACCACAACTAATGAATTTTACAGGAAAGAGGAGCACCGTGGAAAATATAATAATGATAAAAAAAACCTAACAGTATTGAGAGCAAAACTTGGAAACCAAACATAAAACTAAGTCACAAAAAGCATTTATATAAATATAAATAATAGGTTTAAAGATGAAAGACTACTGGAAGAAATAGAGACAAATGGTAATAACGAAAACAAGCAGAATACAATGGAAACCATAGAAATAGCAACATGGAACATAATATCCCTCACAGGAAAACAAATAGAAGTAACGGAAGATATAGAGGCAATGAAGGTACATATTATAGGAATACGCGAAGACAGGAAAATAACACATTACTATTAAGGGGTAGAACAGGGAAAACAACCAAAGCGTATGAATAGGAGTAGATAGACATTTAGAGAGAGTAGGAGAAGATGTAACTAAAGGACTGGGATTTATTGGGCCACACGGAGAAGATACAATAATTAGAAATGGCATTAAAATGCTAAAATTTTGTCAAATATTTCCATATTTACATTAGATTATGCACACATTTATACACCTTCAAAAGTAATAGGACCAAAATACAAAGACGACACAAATTTAAACACCGTAATAGTACAAAAATATATAATTAAAATTCCAAATTATCAAACGATTTATACTGATGAATCTAAAACTAAGAATGGAATCGGTTGAAGTGTATATATTCCAAGATGTGAGAAATATACAACAACAACAACAACACATCGATTTTCAATGCAGAAGGATACGCAATTATCAAAGCCATCGAATGTGTAGTAAAAATATGACAAATTTTATTCTATTAACAGATTCACTATCTATTTTGCAGTGCCTGAAACAAATTTTCTTAAAACGATTAAAACATCAAACGATCGCTGCAATAATCTCTACATTATATAAACTAAATACTACCAAAGAAGCTACAAATAAGGAAACAACAGATGTTAACTACATTATAGGAGAAGATATAAATACAATTTTCCGAGTAAATATTCAACAACAATGGGAAACTGACTGGAGGCAATTGAATAAAAGGCATAGCAGTTATTACTTTAAAATACACACATAATTACCAAAAACATGCCTAAAAATAAATCACGCTTCATTTCCCGCACATTTATACAAAAATATAATTAAAGACGATCCCCGGTGTGGATGTGGCATGTACGAAGATATGAATCATATATTATTTCAGTGTAATATAACTAATATTGACAGTAGCTTTTTTATTACAAATTTAGAGAAACTTGGTATGCAAATGCAACTAAGTATAACATATCTGCTGGCACAAAATAATACAAGAATTAACCTTAAAATAGTTAACTTTTGAAAACTTAACAATTAAAGATTTAGAAAATATAGTGTAACAAATATAATGCTTATTATCAAAACGGTGGCGGCAGATGTCCTAGTTGTCGACGCAAAAAACAAAACAAAAATGGAAACACATTTTGCGAGCAGAAAATTTAAGACAAATACACATTTGTAGAGACAGAAACCCGAGAACCTTAATAGATCATATAGTATTTACGAAAAACGTAGAACAACACGTAAAAATGTCAAAAAAGAGCCGGCATTATCAACTCAGCACAGTGTAGTTGCACCGAAACTAATATACGTAAACATAGAGGAGGTAGAGAGAAAATAGTATAAAAAAATAAAAGTAAACAAACTCAAAATGGGAAGAGTACTGGCACAATATAGAAAGAAGACGAAAAAAAAAATTTAAAGAACAGCAAAAATATAAGGAGGCATGGAAACTGAAAGAAAGATGGAACACATTTAAATACATAATGAAAAGCACAACAACAGAAATATGTGATTAATTAAAAAGCACTAAAAACCTTTCTTCACAATTTTATTTAAATTAACAGATATATATTTCGGACACAAAGTGACCATTATCAATGTTTTAATACTAAATACAAAACTAAAATTATTCGGCTTATATACTAAACAATTATGCACATTATAGTGAGGGTACAGTGCGGTAATTACAGGGAAAAAACGATTTAACGGCGGTACTTGGAACGAGGTATTATGGAAAAAACTCGGATTAAGGTGAAGGGATAAATTCTAGGAGTACATTTTGTAGCGGGCTTACATCAAAATTTAATAAATTATTTTCATGTTTTTTCATTTCGATAGCCTCTAGCATGTTTAATTGATAACTGGAGGATTGTTTCATTAATTTTATATTATTTATTGTGATTTTGTGACCTGTTTCGTAAATATGGTTAGCTACAGCAGATTTTTCTGGATTGAGATTTTTTGCATGTGTGATGTGTTCTTTATATCTGATTTGTATATTACGTTGTGTTTGACCTATATATATTTTATCACAATTACAACAGCTAATGGAATAAATGCCTGATTGGTCTAGTTCTTCTGGTTTTTTGAAAGTGTTACCAAGTAATTGCTTCAATTTAGAATTTGAATAAAAGGCTGGTGTTAAATTGTATTTTTTAAAGAATTTGTTAAAATGGGTTTCTATTTTAGGGGAGTATATTAATTTAATGAATTTTTTATCTTTATCAGGATTGGAAGGTATTAAGTGGGTTGTGTTTCTGATTTTATTTTTAAAAGCATGTTTATTTATTAGTTTTTTTATTGTATAGCTGTTGTAATTGAGATTTTTTGCGATGTTCAGTATGACGTTGAATTCCTTTTCCCTATTCTTTAAAGATAACGGAATGCTGAAGGCTCTGTGGATAAGGCTATTAAAAGCAGCTAATTTATGTTTCATAGGGGCAAAGGCATCAGAATGAAGGTAATTAAAGGTGTGGGTGGGTTTTCGATAAATGTCAAATTCTAGTTTATTATTATTTCGTGATATAAGGAGATCTAAAAATGGTAAGGAGTTATTCTTTTCTGTTTCGTAAGTAAAATTTATGCTGTCGTGGAAATTATTGAGGGAGGTCACAAAGGAATTAATTTTAAAATCAGAGTTTACTATAGCGAAAACGTCATCCACGTATCTGAACCATACCTCAGAAAATTCTGTTAATGAATGTTTTGCGTTGTTCTCAAAATTATTTAAGAAGATGTCAGCTAGGAAAGGAGATAAAGGGTTGCCCATAGCGGTTCCGAAGGTTTGCTTGTAGAAAAAATTATTATATTCAAATACATTACATTCCATTACTAATTCCGTCAGTTCGATATAAATTTTAATATGTTCCGCGGGTATTTGATTTTTGATGAGGATGTTTTTTAATATAGAAATAGTGTCTTTAATTGGAATGCTAGGGAAAAGAGATTCAACGTCAAACGAAATTAAAGTTTGGTTATTGGATACGACCGTATTTTTTAGTTTATTTGATAAATCTATTGAATTTTTTACTGACATGTTGTTTTCGATGTGTAAAGTTTGAAATTTGCTAACTAACCATTTCGCTAACTTGTATGTAGGTGAATTTATGTTTGAAACTATAGGTCTTAGTTTATTGCCCTTCTTGTGTATCTTAGGTAAGCAGTATAATTGGGGAATTATGGATTTTTAACTTTTAATTTTATACTAAGATTTCTATCAATTAAACATGCTGAGGCTTTTAAACTGTCATTAATTTTCTTAATGTAAGATTTAATCGGATTTTTCTTTTGAACTAAGTATGGGCCTGACTCTAGCAAATCATTTACTCTATTATTATACTCGGTTTTTTGCATTATCACTACACTATTACCTTTGTCTGATTTTAAATAATAACAATCTTTTTCTTTAAGTTTTTTCACTATTTTTTGTGTGTTGGATCCAACTTCTGACTTCTGTTTATTCCTTTTGATTTTCTTTAGGACTTCTTTTGCCGATGAACGAAATTCTGCTGTTTGGTCTGGTTTTAATTTTGAAGCCGCTATTTCAATGTCGTTGATTATGTCTTCTATGGGAAATTTCTTAGGACCAATTGGGTGTTTCAAACCTCGACTTAATAAATTGATTTCTTCTTCCGAAAAGGAGATGTTGGTTTTGTTTACAACTAATGTTGGTTCCAATTGTTTTGTGTTCGTTTGTGGAATTTTTTCTTGGTGTAGTTGATTTTTTAACAAAAGTGTTTTTAACTTTCTTTGTAGTATTGCAGATTTGTTTCTTAACTTCTTCTTGATCACTGTATGCATGCGTTTTTCGAAATCGTCCCAAATGTGTGGAGTTACCATTTTACTGAGGCGTAAATGTTGTTCGTAGGCCTAAATAAAATTGTGAAGAAAGGTTTTTAGTGCTTTTTAATTAATCAAGTTTACCTTCACGTAACTCACAAAAATCAAACCAGAAATATGTGAAATCAATAACTGTGATGAAAAAGAGAAAAGACAAAAAGTTGGAACAACGAGGTGAAAACAGAAATACCACACATAAGAAGAAGAGGTAGCATGGAAATAATACATCCAAACAGGAGAACAAGAGGATAAGGAAGAGTATTATAGATGAATAGTAAAATAAGAAATAACAAGAAGAATTCAATGAGATAAAACATTTTTTAAGTTTCATAATACTTTTAGTTTCAGTTGCCTGACACGTGTTTCAGTTATTCCTGATAATTTTTAAAGAGCAAAGCTAAATATTCAGTTTTGTATTTTGAAAATTATCTTAACAAGTGTTTTACCTCATCGAATTTATATATCTCGTTCCATCAAGTATGTACCTCAATTATATATTAAAAAAAATAAGACATGGGAAGTGTTTTTAAAGGAACTACAGGATAACTATGTAACAAATAGTATTCTGGACAAAAATAAGCAGTATAAGCGAAGGAAGGCGAAAAGAAATTACATGAATTAGGGATTAAGAAGGTCAAATCTAAATATTACCGGAAACATAGCGAAAGTAGGCAGGCAGAGATGATGACTTAGACTCCGAAATGGTAGAGTACATGAGGGAAGAACGTACGAAACTAGTAATGGGAAATATATAGAGAGGCATAGGAAAAGCAGGATATCCCAAAAGATTGGCAAAATAATTTAATTGTGAAAATATACTAAAACATGGTGATGTGGCCATCATAATAACTTTCCCTATATTTTTCTCCAAAACTATGAGGTTACGTTATTCTTAATAATTTGCTCAATTTTAAATTCTTTATAATAACTTGTCATATAAATTTTATTTAACTCCTATAGTTTATTAGCAATAGGCAAAAAATGTCTAAATTATTAATTTTTAATTTTCTTCTCGCAAGTTAAGAACTCTATGAAAAATATGTTGAATAAAACTTGTTCAGTTTCTCATTATCTTTAACTTTTGTTTGAAAATTTATATAATATTTTTCAAATTAAAAAAAAAAATTGTTTTTGAGGTAGAGGCACGCCGACGGACACACAGATATACGGATACATAGACATAGACGAATGTCAATATATATTAATAATCGAACCCAGATGTGAAACACAGCCATGAGACCCAATACCTAGGAAGGTGTTCCTAATGGCTCAGTCTCGGCCCATTGCAGTAGAATATCATGTATGACGGAGTGCTGAGACTGCTACTGCCCTCAGGGACCACGACGGTCGGCTTGCAGCGAACAGTTTGCAGCTGATCGGCTATAAAACGGAGGCAATCCTTGTGACCAGCAGAAAATCTAGGGAGAACATAACCCTGAGAGTCGGAGGATGCGAGATCTTCTTGTTGCCGTCTCTTCGCTACCTGGAAGTCCAGGTCGACGCGAGGCTGAGACTCCGTTTCGATGAGCATCTGTAGATGGCGAGTGCCAAGGCAGGGGCTAGCAAGAATTATGCCAAACATTGGCGGTCCGTGGCAGGCGCGATGGAAACTTTTGGTCGAAGGCCACGGGAGTTCCGTCGTACGAGCGACACATAACTTCCGTCTACCGTAGGAGTGCCTTGAGGGTGGCCAGGGCTTTCAAGACGGTGTCGTACGATGCCGTGTGCGTTTACGCAGACATGATGTCTATCCACCTGATGGCGGAGGAGCGTGAGGAAATGTATCGGCGCAGGCATGCGGATCTGACTACCGATCGACACACCATATCAGCAGAGATCAGGCAAGCCAGGATGGAGCTGTGGCAGCGACAGGGACTTATCATCCAAGGAGCGCTGGACTCATTGACTTATTCCGCAAATCGTCATCGAGGAAATAGATCACTATCTCTCGCAGTTCCTGACAGGTCATGGAGGAAGTACCAGTAACTAGTATGTTGAACGGCAACGCCTCATGCTCAATCTGCCAACCGACCCGGGAGGATGCGGAGCATGTGCTGTGCTACAGCGCACGCTTCGCGGAGGAACGGGAGATCCTACAACGGAGCGTCCGACAGTAACTGTCCCCAGAGACCATCGTGGGCGAGATGTTGGCCAGCGAAACAACATGAGACGCAGTGTCCACCTTCGCGTCTGTGGTCATCCGGAAGCTCCGCTAGGCTGAGAAACAGAGAAAGGTCAGCGTGTAATTTAGAACAGGACTGTTAGCCAAACGGGAAAACGCCTGTTGGTCAGTCCGCCCCCCGCAAATTAATGCCTAACGCCGGTGACACGGGGCGGCGTGATGATTTGGAGGTTCTTTTAGTAGGTATACCGGTCTCGGCGAGTCACACGCACTGCTGAAAAACAGAGTCTATAAAAGATTTTCAGTTACACGGAAAAACGGATATTTCCGATATAAAAAATTTAAAATAAAAAATTCAAAAATGTTATCATGTATATGTAGGGTGGGTGGATGCCCTCTTACCCACTCTCCAATTAGTAAAACATAAGCAAGAGTTTTAATTAAAAGTTGCCAAACATAATATTATTGGAAAATTTAATAGATTCAAACAAATTTTTCAAATAATTTTTTAAGATGTTTTACTGATTGAAGGATGGGATAGAGGCCACCCACCCATCATACATATAACTATAAACTTTAGTTCCTTATCATCTTACTGTACCCAATGAAATTAATTAGAACACTTATTGAATAAAAAATAAATAAAAAAGGTAAAATTTTTGACTGAGTAAATTACTAAAAATTTGATGCATGATGGGTGGGCAGACTTTAAATATAAATTAGATAATATTATCTATAGAAAATTAAATTTTTATTTTGTTTTATTTTTTATTACATCAAGGGTTTGATTGTTTCTAGCGGCAAAATCATCAACGATTAGTAATTAAAGTTATCATGTATATGTAGGATGGGTGACTGCCCCTTATCTTACTCTCAAATCAGTAAAATATAAGTTTTTGATTCAAAGTTGTAAAATGTAAAAAAAAATAATTGCATTTTTAAATTGATGTATTCATACAAATATTTTAAATATTTTTTGACAATGTTTTACTGACTGGAGGGTGGAATAGAGGGCTACCACCCACTCTACATATACATATTAACTTTAATTACTGATCGTCTCGGTGTTTGCAATAACTTTAATTACAAAATTTGAATAAAACAAAATTGATAAAGTAAAATTTTTGAGTGTGCATACTAATAAAAATTATATACATGATACCTTAAATCAAGATTAAATAAGGTTAGTTATAGCGGGTCACTTATATTTAAACTTAAATTTGGATTATGCTTTATTTTTTTTATTACATACAAGGTTATATTGTTTTTTTTTGCAGCAAACTCATCAATTAATGTTTGAAGTGTTCATGTATATGTAGGGTGGGTGGGTAACCTCTATACCACCCTCCAATCAGTAAATTATAAGCAAGGGTTTTAAATAAAAGTTGTAAAATATAAAGAAATATAAAAAATGGCGATGTGGCCATCATAGTAATTACCTTACATTTTTCTCGAAAACTATGAGGCCATTCTCAATAATTTGCTCTATTTTCGTTTCTTCACAATTGTTATATAAATTTCATGTAACTCTTATAGTTTATTATAAGCAAAACATATCTATTTTAAATTTTGAATTTTTTTCTCGCAAGTTAAGAACTTGAAAAACATGTTTTATTAAAGCTTGTTCAGTTTCTCATTCTCTTTAACTACTGTTACAAAAACAAAAAATCCTCGAGTAAACATCCATTTCCGGTTTATGAATGTTTACCAAAAGCTTTTAAAGTTTAAAGTTTCACTATTTAAAACATGACAGTAAAATTAGTGGAAAAGAGATGAGACACCCAAGAAGGATAGCAGGAAGGACAAATATTTACCAACGGAGAAATCAGAGAATCAATTGAGCAGAAACCTATAATAAGAAAAACAATAAAGATGCAATTAAACTCGTACGGGCACATGATAAAAATGCAAAGAACAAGTTAACAAAACAATATTCTAGCAATTAATATAAAAAAAAGAAAAGGAAAAGACCAGTTAATAATGGGTCAAACAAAGGGCAAAGAAAGAGAAAACAAGAAGAAAAACGATGTAGGAGATGAAGATAATGACTAGAATTAAAAAATAATGACATAATGGAAAAGATAGGTGAATGAAAACCCACAAAATCCAATTCCGACTCTCGAAAGGGCAAATAGAAGAGGAGGATGAATGATAGAAAGTAATTTTTATTATTTCACGAATATCATATGGCTTGGAGACAGTATCATGTATTTCCAGTTTTTTTTTTTCAATCAACATATCATTAATCGAGGATTATTGATATGTTTATTTATTACGATTTGTGTTGGTGTAATATAGATATAAGGAAGACAAATTATTCAAAAACAGTTTACCTTAATACCGATGGATTTAACAAATTATACCTTAGTCATAATAAATGACCTAGCCATCATTAAGGATGATTATTTACTTTATCTTTTACTAGAATCAAAAACGACTCATGTTTTGATCTAACTTAATCGGCTCTATAGCCATTATCGTCTAGATTATTAACTGCGACTTTAATAATTCTTCTTTAGATTCTCTGTTTACTGAATTTAAGGAACTTAGCTATTGTCCAGTAACTAATTTACTATTTAACCAACACTGAATAGAAAATAGACCATATTAGATATTAAATTGTTAAACAACATTAAAAAAAACTAAATAACTAAATGCTTCAAATTATTATAAAAGCTTTCATATTTACATGGATATCAAAAACAAAAAAGTAAATGAATATACATCACCATGATTAATTTTCAATATCAATTAAAAACAATTAATGTGAACATAAGAAGTCATACCATATATGCAAAAGAAATAAAGGATTTTTGATCCTAAAATGATATGCAAGAAGAGGTCTTTCAATGTTTTAAGTTGGAAAAGTAAACAAACTAATCACATATCCAGAACTAGTTTTTATTACTTAGCAACAAATTCGTTATAAAAAAGGGTAAAAGAAAATAATTTTTAAGTTTTTATACCACTATTTATTGTATAATATACACAAACAAAGTTCGGCTACCCCGTTATGACGTCTAAATACTCGTAAATTTGTCTTTTGTAATACTTCTTTCCGATGTCTAATTGTGGTATTTTTATTTTTCTGTCTCCTTCTCGTATTCTTTGAATTTCTGTAAAACTTCACTTTTATTTTTAATGAAATACACCCTGCCTAAACAGCTGTGTTTTACTCGTCTTTCTTTCGGAAAAGGTAAGGTTGTCATTTTTTCTTTTAAACATGTTTCCCAGTCAGTCAGTTCTTTGCAATATAATGTCATGTTAGACCAGCAATCTAATGTTTTGTGGCCTAACTTTTTGTAATTTTCACATTTCAGGTTATTTTTATGTTTGTTGTACTGTTTACTTTTGTTTTTAGTAAGATATACTTTTGTTTTTCTTTACCTCTATAGTACAATTCTTCTTCCTGTAGCTCAGGAAATCTCAATTCCGTTTTTGAACACTCATTCAAACGTTGTTCATTCTACATTAATTCTTCGATGGCACAATTTGACAAATTAAATATATTAAATAAACCTCTTGACATTTATTTATTTTAATTGCTATAATATACAGGGTGACTGACGAAAAACCTTTGGTGCTGTATCGCGCTTATTTTTTTATCCGATTTTAATAAATAAAACATCAAATTAAACCATTTTTAAAAGACTTTAATAGGATCCCAAATGTTATTTTTTCTCGCAACCAGTTTTTGACAAAATACTATCAACATTTTTTTTTTAATTGCACTGTATATATATTTTTATTGATTCGCAAGGGGATTTTTTTTCTGAATATAAAATTGTAGACAAATTTATCCATACATCAAACTTAAGTCGAGAAATTGAGGATTAAAAAAATAAATAAAAAGTCAAGTATCCATTGTAAACAATATACAGACCCTATTTTAAATGTCAAAAGTGACAGTGACAGCCAAGCCATTGATACAATACTGCAACGATTTTTAATTATTTCATAATTAAAATGTTGCAATATTTCAAACACTGTACTAGAATTTTGTGCTTCTACAGAAATCGTTTTTCAGTTTTTGAACTCTTGCAACATTTTTATTATGAAATTATTAAAAATCATTGCAGTATTGTACCAATGACTGACACTGTCACTTTTGACATTTGGAATAGGCTCTGTATATTGATTACTATGGGTATTTGATTTTTAATTTTTTTTTTAATCCTCAATTTCTCGACTTTGGTTTGATGAATGGATAAAATCGTTTACAAATTTAGATTCAGAAAAAAATCTCCTTGCGGATCAGTACAAAATATATATACAGTGCAATTTGAAAAAAAAAAGTTGATCGTCTTTTGTCAAAAACTGGATGCAAGAAAAAATATCAGTACAGTTTATATCAAAGTCTTTTAAAAATCATTTAATTTGATGTTTTATTTATTCAAATCGGATCAAAAATAAGCGAGATACAGCACCAAAGGTTTCTCGTCAGTCACCCTGTATATCTTTTGATAACATTTTATCTTATTTATCAACATATTCCACTAGTTGGTTAATTTTAATAACTAGCGCTCTGTAACACAAGCGAAATTGTTATCACGCTGTTTTGGGAATAATAATTTATAATAGAATATTATTCGTTATATATAACTTCGTACAGTGATTGATTAGTTTGTTATAACCAAACAACAAATATTTGTTTAAGCAAAGTATGTGTCGTTATTACAAAGTAATTTTTCAATTCTAATTATTATCGATCACCACTTGCTGGGTGAAATATTCGCGATTTAATATTAATCGTTTCGTGACCCACAACTTTTGCTGCACGTCACGAGAAGTTTTTATTCTTTCAAAATGAATTCATCGTTTGCTTGATAAAACCTAAACGTTTAATAGTAGAAAGTAGAATTACGTTATATTTTTTACACAATTTTTAAATTTAAATACTTAAAATATAAGAATTTTAAATATATTATATTAAAATTATAATTACCAAAATATTCTAAAAAAAGAGTCATAGTTGATAAAACATTAGCCAAACAATCAAAGTATAGATGAGGTCGATTTTGGCATGTTTTGTTCTACAATATGAGAGCAAATTTACGTACAATAAAGCTGGATATTGTACATTTGTACTTTTAATTAAATCTTAATAAATTAAAAATAAGTTAAGTTAACCTTCTGGTATATAACAAGCTTCGTTGCTTCAATTTATTTTTCTCACTGCTGCAACCCATTAGAGACCTTTCACAGGGCCGTTAATTGCAATCCCTTCCAGCATGTGAGGTCAGACAGCTCGAACAACTCGTGCGATACAAATGCAATATTGCGATATTAAATGAGTTGTGGTTGTACAGTGGCTGAATCCTGCATGTATATTATATATATATATATATATATATATATATATATATATATATATATATATATATATATATATATATAAGTTATTTTTCGGGTACAACGACTTGTGTTTTTAAAAAGAAATTATTTTATTGTAGCTTGCAGAACGTCTGCTCGGTACAGGAGTAAAATCTAGACTAACTAACTTATGAAATAACAATTCTCTCAATGAAACATAATACTTAAGATAAACCTACGCTTTATTACAATTACGCTAATGCAGCATGCAAATGCATTAGCGGCCACTATAATTATAATAAACAATTATTAATTATTAAATATAAATCTATGCTATATAACTCCTCCACCCTTAGAGTCGAGCATCCCCTGGGAGGCGGAGACCTTGAAGGTTTAGTTCTTGTGGGGTACCACTTGTATCACGCAATTTGCGATTTTTCAACCACTTCACTGCGATATAACTAATACCGATTAATACACACACATAAAGTACAACAGTCCAAAAACTTGGCGTGAAGATTTGGGTTGTCTCTTGTAGTGGGAGGATTTCCTGGTTTGTGGATATGTCTTCTAAGTTCAGCTTCCGAAGGTCGATGTCGAATTCGGTAAAATTTGTAGATGCCAATTTTAGATGTAAATCGTTGATCACGAGGGGGCGTCCAGATGTAACGTCTAGGTATTTAATTTCTCGGCCTCGAAAAAGCATGGCACAGTTATCTTGTTTGATTAGATAAATGCCAATTAAAATCATAGTTTCAGTTTGTTCCTTGCATCTGATTTTAATTGCTTCTTGATTTGGGAAGACTGCCAGGTATTGGTTTATATATGGTATTATTTCCATATGATTGGATTTTACGTGTAGTGTTGTGTATTTGCAGTTACTGTTGTTTCCACTGATGATTATATTTCGTTCGCATTCTGATTTGTAGCTAGTTATCAGATGGCTAGCACATTGGTAATGTTTCGACGTTTTTGTACACAAGTGGTTTAGAGGCAAAATTTTATTTTCATTAATTGATTTTAAGATGTACTTTACAGTAGGGATGATAGTAACAAATTCGGATTCGTGTACCGTAGGGATAGGGTATAAATAAAATAACTCGAACTGATACTCAAAGTTAATGGGTACAGATAAGAAATAATTGATTCGAGTTGGCTCGATTTTACAAGTAACTTCCATTATGGATTCGAAATTAAGAATGTTTTCAATTTTTAATTCGAAGGGAAGTTGTTCGTTATAGTAGAGTGAAATTTTTTCAAGTTCCAAAAATAAATCTCTAGGTTTTATGATACTCGGATGTAACGTATTTAATTTACAAAAAGTGAGCGAGTTTTCAATATCTTGCATTATGATTAGAATTGCGTTATAAAGAATGACAGCTGATTAAATATTTCTTTAGCAAATAAGATATTTTGGTGATCGATATCGTCCCTAAGGATTACGCTTAGTTTCATAATTTTTGATTTTAACATGTTTTCATTGTGTGCAATGTTTTGTACAGTTCTATTAAATTTCTCGATAATTTGTTTGTTCATACTGTATTTCATTTGTAATTGTTTTTGAAGAATATTTTGATTTTGTTCTAAATGGTTTAGGATATTATTAATTCTTTCGCCATCTTTGGCATCTAAGTTTCCAGAAATAGTTTTAATGACTGTCCCAAGTCCATCAATTAATCCTCGTTTACTTCTATTTTTACTAAGTGCGTATAATTTAATGTTATCGATTTTTTCTTTATTTATTTGCATATTTTCATTAATTTTTTTGTAAAGCAGTTTTACTTTATCCCGGTGATTCTCAATGTAATTATTGACGATTCGAGTTTCGATATCGATGTCAAAGGGAGAAACTGAGTTTATGTGTCCCGAAATAATTTCTGAGGGGGTCAATTTAGTAGTTGAATGGATCGAATTATTATATGCCAAGAGTGAGTAATTAATTTTTGATTCAATGGATTCTTTCTTATAAGTATCTTGATTGTTAAGCAACCGGATATGTTCTATTATTGTCGAGTGAACTCTTTCAACTATGCCGTTTGAATCTGGGTGTTGACTACTGATGAAATGAACTTTAATTTTATGAGTTTCTAATAATTCTTTTACTAAGGTATTCTTAAATTCGAGATGATTGTCTGCCACAACTTGGCCAGGAATTCCGTGATGCGTGAAAAATTTAACGAGATTGTTGGCAATCTCAACTGCTTGATGAGAATTCAGTTTATACATTTGGGTATATTTTGAAAAAGCGTCAATAATTGTAAGGAATTTAGTACCTTCTAAAGCTATACTGTCAATATGGATAATTTCGAAGGGTTTGGTCGGTGTCATTGTAATATTGAATTTAAGTTTTAATGGATTTCGATCATATTTGCAGAGTTGACAAATTTCACAATTATTTATGTAATTTTGTATGAAACGTCGTTGATCAGGCCAATAATACTTTCTTTTTATTTGGGAATCAGTTTCCTCTATTCCTCGATGGTTCGTTTTACCTTCATGATACGCTTGGATAATATTTATAATTTCGTCTTCAGTTTCTACATCATCTAATAATTGAGTGCATTTAATAAATGAAATTTGCGGGTTCCTAAAATGTTTTTGAAGAATAATACAGAATTTTTCGTAAACTTGATCTGCAAAATATAAGTAATATGTTTGTTTTGGGGCGGTATATTCTTTTATAAAATCTATAACATTTTGTTCAAAATCTAATTTGGAAAGTTGTAAATTGATTCGCATTTTCCTATTATTAAAGAGATATCTAATTTTTGGTTTCGCGGGTGCGTAATTCACCTCTGAAATGATAATTTGATTGCGTCCTAGATTTACAGGTTTTTCCAAGATAGGAATATTAAATATTGGATTTTCAGTATTTGAGTGAATTATATCACTGTCATTATTTTCATTATTATGTAGCACATGTTTTTCGGCATCGAGTCCAAGTTCAACTATCATAGAATCAGTTTCACGATTACGATCTATTTTATGCATAATATCATTTAATTGTTTATCTAATTCATCTTCGCTAGTTGTACCAAATTTATCGTCGAAATTACTTATATAAAAGTCGTCAAGTTGATCGACTTTATCGTGCATATTTATTTCAATGCGCGAGAGCGCGTCCGCATTCTTATTTAATATACCTTTTTTGTATATAATATTATAATCGTACTCAGCCAGTTTTAATCGCCACCGAACTAATTTGGAGTTCGGTTCTTTGACGGACATAAGCCATTGAAGGGGCTTATGATCGCAAATAATTTGAAATTTTCTACCGAACAGGTAGGGTCTGAAGTATTTAGTTGCCCATACGATGGCCAATAGCTCTTTTTCAATAGTACTATAATTTTGTTCAGATTCGTTTAAGGTTCGTGATGCGTATGCGATGGGTTTGTCGCTTCCAATTGGGCCTTGTGATAAGATTGCGCCGACGGCTATGTTACTCGCGTCTGTTGTCAAATTGAAACTTTTGCTAAAGTCTGGATATTGTAATATGGGTTCATTAATTAGTACGTTTTTGCAGGTATTAAAACAATTTTTATATTCTGAGTTATTAATATCAATGATTGCATTTTTCTTAAGGCACTTTGTGAGAGGTTTCGTTAATTTCGCGAAATCTTTGATGAATTTTCGATAATAACCGAGGAGCCCGAGAAATCCTTTGATTTGCTTGGTGGTCTTCGGTATTGGGTAATTTTGTATCGCCTTAATTTTGTCGGGGTTTGGACGAACTCCGTCTGGTGTCACAATGTGCCCTAAATATGCTACCTCTTTCCTCAAAAATTCCGACTTGTCAATTTGAATTTTTAAATTAGATTCACGTAATCTACTAAAAACTTCCCTAAGCCGTTCTACATGTTCCTGTAGGCTGGTACTAAATATAATTATATCATCTAAATAAACTAAGCACTTTTCATTTTGAATACCCCTTAATATGTTGTCCATAACCCTCTGAAACGTGGCGGGTGCATTCTTGAGCCCAAATGGCATGCGTAAAAACTCGTAATGCCCGTTTTCGGTGTTAAACGCGGTTTTTTGAATATCATTTTCCGCCATCTCTATCTGGTGGAAACCCGACGCGAGATCAAGGGTAGTAAAATATTGACAACGGCCAAGTTTGTCGAGCAGGTCGGTGATATTTGGTAACGGGTACCGATCACCGATCGTTTTCTCGTTTAGTTGGCGATAATCGATGACAATACGCCACTTGCGATTTCCCGACGCGTCTAGTTTCTTCGGTACAACCCAAATTGGCGATGACCAAGGGCTATGAGAGGGTCTGATGATTTTTTGATCTAACATTTGATTTATTTGTTTTTGAATTTCTTTTCTATGTATTTCCGGGTAACGGTACGATTTAGTATACACCGGTAATTGATCAGTAGTATTTATACAGTGCTTAATTTTATTGGTAAACGATAACATTTTATTTTCTGAATGGAAAATATCTGAAAATTCTTTTATTAAATTCATAATAACATGTTTTTCTTCTGCGTTCATGTGCTCTGAACGGAATTTTGATAGATCAAATTTAATTTCTTCATATTCGTAATTATTAAAATTCGGTGTATTGGACTGATCGTATTCTTCGATCGGTTCAACAACAGCCGGATACTTTTGCCTAACATTCACATTTAATTCTGTAGGGTTTATGATTGTACAAATAGCTTTATAATTCTTAACATGAGTGGTACACTCTGGAATTTCTAATTTATTTACCTTAGTATATGGTATAATTACGTCGCCGTTTTTTACGTTTGCAACTTCTATTTCAATTACTTGTTCGCACCTTGCGTGTACTACTATACAATTCGTATTCGCAGGTTTATTAGAAAATCTTAACGGTATGTTGCAATTTGGCGTTATTAACATATTTTTATTGAAGTCTACGGTGGCTTTTAAAGCACACAAATTATCTAGTCCTAGTAGGACGTCAAAGCATGAATGAAAATCGAATAAATGAAATTTCATATTCGCATTTTCTTTTAAATTAAACAATTTTTTAAAAGGAATTAACGTGCAATAATCTTGAATTGAGGCGCCATGTGCGCTGGCTACCTTAAAGTATTCCTTTTTTATGTTATTTTTAAAAAAGTTATTTGCTACATCTGGATTCACAAATGAATGAGTGCTCCCGGAATCTATTAAAATTTTAAGATGGTTTTCAGGATCAATTATATGCGCTAATTGACTCTGATCCGCTTTAAGTCCCATTAATTGTATTGATTCTCCGAGGCATCTGTGTCTAAAAAAGTATCACGATTGATTGGGTCTTCATTTAAATTTAGAGTGGTCATAGTTGACATAGGCGTGGGTGGTTGTAAATTTTGAGACGGGCCTGGATTGTTTGGTGAATTTTGATATTTAGGGTGATTAGTCCTAATAGCGTATTTATTATTTTGGAAATTAGGTCGTTGATTGTTATGGTGATAATTTGGACGAGGCTGATTAATTTGAGAATTAGGTCGTGCGTTATAAAATTGATAGTTTTGACGGGGCTGGTTAAAATAAAAATTTCTACTCCCACCGAATGGCGGTTTTGCGATGTTTGTTTGTCTGTGATCGTTATTATTAAATTTCTGTTTTTGGTTCAATTTTATTTTATCTAATTTGTTCGTTGTGATTTCTAGTTGAAAATCGTTTGTTAGCATTTGTAAAGCGACATTCAAATCAGTTGGATTTTTTGTACGCATTTGAGAACCTATGGGTTCTTTTAACCCGCGCAACAAAACTCTCAGTGCATTCGCTCTAAAAAATATCGATAAGTAATACCGTTCCATCGCGTTCGCGATGTGATTCGACATATAAGAAATTTGTAGATTTAGCAAATTCTGAACTCGGTTATAAAAATCGAAAGGGGACTCGTTAATGTTCTGTTTTAATAACGTTATCTCGTAATTCAAGCTGTACTGGTCACGTTTGTCCGCGTATGCGTTGAGTAGCGCATTTTTTAAATCGTTCCAGCTCGCGATTACGCTGGAAGAAATATTTACTGCTGCTTCACCTTTTATTTTCGCTAAAATGCTAGACATTAGGTATTCGTTTTGAAAATCCGCTACATCGACTGTATTATAAAACTTAGTGACTAATTTCTCACACACATCGATGAATCTAGAAAGAAGCTCTGTTTCCCCACTAAATTCGGGTATCATATTTAAATATTCGGGTTTTAGCACGTTAGCCATTATTGTAATGTTATTATTTACTGTATTATCTTGAGCGATCCCGGCTTGTACGGGGCGGTTCTACTTCTATATTTATTGAATCCGATTTTGTTACTTCCCCGTCCTTATTCATAGGACGTACCTTTTGTTTTACCGCGACGTTATTGAGCTACGCGAATAACCTCTAAAACACTTGATTGTACTCACAAAATTGTTATTTTTTCCATCGGAGTCTCGGATTCGACGATTCGATGCGGGAACTCTCTCTGGAATGTTGTAGACCTTCGCCGTGACACTCAGGGTACTTGGACTTCGTCCTCGATGCTCGGAGGGTCCTCCTTGAGTGATGGATGTCCACGTGGATATTTTGGGTTTAGCCCGATGAATTCGTTGAAACGAAAACCAAGTAATGTTCCTTTACTCGTCCGGGCCAATCCTACCGACTGCGCCAGTTATTTTTCGGGTACAACGACTTGTGTTTTTAAAAAGAAATTATTTTATTGTAGCTTGCAGAACGTCTGCTCGGTACAGGAGTAAAATCTAGACTAACTAACTTATGAAATAACAATTCTCTCAATGAAACATAATACTTAAGATAAACCTACGCTTTATTACAATTACGCTAATGCAGCATGCAAATGCATTAGCGGCCACTATAATTATAATAAACAATTATTAATTATTAAATATAAATCTATGCTATATAACTTATATATATAATTTAGCTAAACTTTAAATCAAAATCAATATGTATGTAAAGAACATAATAATGAATTCCTAATATGATACAATTTATTTATTTATTTAATCTTACTCATTTTACTTTTCGGTGTAAGGTATAATAACATCTTTAGTTTAATTTTTAATGTTAAGTTTACCTATTTAATATTTAAATTATAGCCGGATAATCAGTTTCAATAAAAATGTTTATCCTATAATAAATAAAATATAATTCTTATTAAATGTTATAATGGGTTCTGAGTTTTTATATATTTTAAGAAAATTTTAACGCAAGTATTGATTGTTATGCTGAAAGAAAAACGATCTCATTACATATTAAATATTTTATATTCATCCCGTGCATTATTTTATTCATAACTTAACCTTCTTTAAAAAGTTCCGTCGCCAATTTATGCATTTAGCCTTACATAAATTTAAGAGGTTATAAAATTTAAAGTACCTTATATTAGTTTTAAGCCCGAGACACCGCCGATATATTTCGAATAAGCCAGACCCAAGAAGAAAAGAGTCTGTTCCTCGTGGATGGAAAAAAAAATACGAACGTAATTAAATTATAGGGAATTTACGGCTTGGCGCTGATGATGCTTTAATAAATAATGCGGGATTTATTAGAGTTGGTTCGAGAGTTATTCTCTCTGATACAGGCGAAATTAAATTTCTACAACTGAAATCAATTTCGTGCTTAAAGACTTTGTACACTTATATATCGGGCTGGTGTTGAATAATGCATGAGATTACATCGATATAAAAATAAATGCGGGCGTTTTCATGAAAATGTAATTGCGAGAAGCTTTCTCTTGCTTAAGGATGAAATATCGAGAAAGTTTGGCGAAAGCGCCGGACATGGTTGAGAGAAGTGCCTGAAGAAGTTGAGCGCGCGGGCGGCAGAGGAACGAAGGGACGGAAGGGCTGGTGGAAAATGCGGGAGCAAGGGGATGGATGTACAGACGCCGCTTTGGGGAGACGCAAGAGGCGCCCCAATTCCAAATGTAATACATCTATGTCTCACGCAAAACGAGCGCAGATAAATATTCTTTATGTGCAACTGCCGCCAGAGTTGTTCCTTTCCTTTCTTGAGTGTTTAGATTTTTCCTGCCGTCCTCCGCGTCTAAAATGGAGACGTAACGGATTCCTCCCTAATACGCAATATGTTAATGTTTCAATTATTTTATTCAACATAGAAAATTCAATTTATTGCCAATAAAAATATATGAAAGGTCCATCAGTTTTCTATGTTTAAAATTCTTAATCATCTTTAGCCAAAACAATAATAAACACTAGATAAATTAGACTTTATAACATATTAAAAAAAAAGAAGTAACAAAAGTAACAATTATTATAATTTTGACTGTATTAAAAAGTACACTATAATAATTTATGGTTAAAACATAACCACATAACATAATAAACAGTGAATTTTTCAATTCATTGTAAGTATAGATTACCACGCAGTAACGGTCGCAACCATTCTCTTTATTTTAGTCTTGTCTTTCTATAAGAGTATAGTACAAGTAAAAAATATACAATATAAGAACCGAATATAAGTAAATATTAATACAGTAGTTTTTAACTTTAAATTAAAATTATAACTAATTAAAAGTAAAGTGTCGGTCCTTAATATGATAAATCCATCTTGTAAAAATAATTTTATAAAAAAAGCAGAGTCTTTACTTTGTTACTAGTAATAGAAATTTTTTATAATAAATCTATTATGTAAAAGTTATTATTAAAATTGTCATAAATAGCCTTAAATAAAATTTAACTTTATATCATATTAAGATATGTGTTATATTGAAGGGTGAAACTACCATTATTAGGTTAAATAGTCAAACTATAACACCAACCATTAATTTATAATAAAAATATTTAAGGCTCTAAATAAAATATGGTGAAAATATTTTCCATGGTTTCGTACAATCCATGATATTTGATATTTTATTTGTATTATTTTTATCCAATGTATAAATATAACTGTTTAACGAATTAAAATTATTTACATATATGTCATCTCAAAATACACTTTTACTTAGAGTTTATAAAACCATGTTTCTTCTTTCGATTCGAATTGTTTTTATTTTGCTTTAAATTGTATAATATATAACACTTAAATTAAATTAAAAGTATTAACTTACTAATGATAATTTCGTTAAAACTTTTAATTTAACAAATCATTAAAAACAGTGCTATAGAAGGTCATATCTTGTTTTAAAGGGCTAATTAAATCCAACGATGTCATCTCTTACGTTAAGAGACCATATTCCTTAATGATCAACTGTGCGAAAGTAAGAGATTAAATCACTATTATAATAAAGCTTATATCTGTTTTAGACGATAGAATTACTATAGAAGACACATTAATCAGAAAATGAAACTGTGCAGAAAAAAAATATTTTTCTGTCAATCTATACATAATTCATTCAATTTAAATTTACTATGAAAATCGCGATAATTCAATGGTTTTTTATCTTGGCAAAGTGGAATATTTCCGAAACAGAGCGAATTATTAAAATATGTTTCAAATAAATGTTTTTTGATATGAGAGGGCAAATTTAATGTCACTACGCATGGTTTTGCAACTTAATTCTTTCAGGGTTATTTGAAGGTCAACTTTGTTTTTTTTTAAATGGAAACATATATTTTATCTAAATCATCTTTCTCTTAGAGGTACTATTTCTAGTTTAAATTGCGACTGATATTGATAAAGCTTAACAGAGCTGATGGCATAAAACTTAAATTAATAAAAGAGGAATACAGAATACTTTATTCTACTTATTCTAATTAATGTAATAAATGTTCAAAGTGGTGTCCTGCTATTTCAAGAGGTCATAGTTATTCCTCTCACAAAACTCATTAATATCTGTATTGAAAAGAATTGTTTTCCTAAGTGTTTGAAGTTATCTCATGTGGTGCCAGTTCACAAGTCAGCAGAAAAATTTGATAAATTATAGACCCATAATTCTTGCACCAACTTTTGCAACAAAATTTGAATCAGGTATTTAAAAAAAATCATAGAACATTTTAAGAAAAACAATCTTTTTACTAGCTCCCAATATGGCTTCAGAGAGGGAAACTCACTGGTATCGGCTATAATATACCTAATTAATTCAATTATAGACTCAATTGAGAGTAAGAAATATTAATGCACATTTTTCGTGACCTTAGTAAGGCATTTAACTGCATCTCACATGATATAAAACTCCTAAAATTACAATATTACAACTTTAGTAAAAATAGTATAGAGTTTGCGGACAACAACTCGTCGATATTAAGAATCAAGTCTAAAACAAAATATATTACAGTAGGTATTCCACAAGGTTCCATTCTTGGGCCCTTACTATTTTTCATTAATGTAAATTTACTATATTTGCTGATGATCCCACTATCGGCGACGGATGATGACTTGAACAATCTTAAAATAATATCTTTTGAGATGCAATCACAAGTCAACAATAGTTTAAATTGAATCATTTAACCATAAATCAAAAAAAAAAACTCATACCATGTTTTTCAGTATGAAAAAGCAGGATAGTGTAAATAATCCCGAATATGTAAAATTTCTCGGGTTACATTTGGATCCTAATTTACAATGGAATCATCTCGTTAATGTCGTAACAAATAGATTATTTCTTTGTTATGACAACTGAGACACGAAATGCTTATTGAAGCACTACTCAGTGCTTATTACGCACTGTTTCACTCAATTATGTCTTATGCCATCCTTGCATGGGGCCACAGTCCTGCCTCAAACCGGATATTTTCTTTGCAAACAAGAGCTATGCGCATTATTGCTGGATTAAACTATAAGGATGGTTGTAAGTGTATGTTCTCAAAATTTCCTCGGTGAATATATATTTCAATGGCTGATATATATAAAAAATAACATGTACTTATATAACACTCATGAAAAAATACATACTCACGACTCCAGAAACAAAAAAGATATTTTAACAAGCCATCATAGGCTTCATAATCCAGGATGGGGACAAGATATTTAGGAATACATTTTTTAATACGAACCAAGAAGTGTTTAAATTCTGCCGCTTAATAAATAAAATAAAAACTAAAAACTTTTCTTGTAAAAAAACATGATTTAAAGAATTTCCTAATAATGTCGACGTTGTCAGAATGATATAATATACATTATATTTATTTATATCATATTCTTGACATTATTTTAATATGTTTGTGTTGTACGTATTTTATGTCATGTATATAGTTACTGACCTATTTTAACTTTACACGATTTTTTTAAATATTACTGTATGAACCTTACCGGGCGTATGTTTGTCAAAACATGAATAAAAAAATACTTACTTACTTACTAATTCTAAAAGTAATTTTAATACTAAAATCTTGAAAAATTTAATACATTTAGAATCCTGTAAGAAAATTCTATCAATTTGAAAGAGAAATTTGTAGAAATTTCTCAACAATTGAATAGAAATATACAAGAGAAGTATGATAAAAAAATATGAAATTATGAAGAAATCTATAAAAGTATGAGAAAAATTGCTGGATTTTTCACAAATTACAAATATGGACAGGAAAAATCAAAAACATTTACAAATTTTAATAGTAGTAGTAAACCTTTCCTTGAATTTTTTCAAAAATAGAAGAAAGATTAAATAATGCTCAAAATTTCTTAAAATATAAAAAATAAACATTTTAAAAATTCTGCAGAAATTTATTTATTTATAATGTAAAAAAAATCTAAAAAAAAGCTAAAAATGCGAATCTTTGCTCGTAAATAGGTAGCATTATCGACATTTGATTTTACACAAGACATAAATCCTAATACAATTTCACACTTTTGCGCATTCCTATCAGAATCTATCACGTCACACACCCCTAAACTAAAAAAAAACAATATTACAAATATCGCCTACCTAAATATATCCTACGACATTTAATAGTATATTACATAACGAGAGTTGTAAGTCATATATTACGTACGAGTGGAAAAAAGTTGCGCACGAGCCGTTAGGCGAGTGCAGTAATTCCACGAGTACGTAAGTGACTTACAACTCGAGTTGTGTACTATACTTTTTCTACTCCCATTCATTATAATTTGGAATACTTTGCAATATTGAGGTTATGTTTACTATTAAAACACTTCGCAGCATCGAATACATGGCCCAAAGAGATAAAGGTTTGTATTTCTTACTTATTTCCCCAAAATAGGCTAATAACACATTTTCCGAATAAGACTGAACACTATTCATACGCTAATCCATGAATTCTCCGTAAACCACTTCATAGCGCTCTTTGGATTTTTCCGGGATAAGATCCGCTGCGGTGTGTTCTGCTAGTTCCCTAATTTCTGGTGGAGCTCCAACAATTTCTTCTGTGGAGTCACTTTTACTCATTTTAACAATGAATAAATGAATTATTAATAATAATTAAACCAAAATAACGTCAATGTCAACAACGATAAATGTCAAATACATTTGTCTAGGCTACTTGATTTGAATTTTGTAATAATAAGGGTTACGTAATATATTACGTGCTAGTTTTTTCTTCATTACGTGCATGTATCATAATGCCATAGTTACTAATCAACAAACTATTGCGTTATTGCCTACTTACTACTATGGGAGTAGAAAAAATATAAAAGAGCACTATACAGAGACAGTAAATTCTACGAGGAGAGTTCGATCAAAAATAAATTCAACAAATTAAATAAGATCATCAAAATTTTAATGTTAGACTACAAAAATCATAAATGGCTTGAGGCTTGCCAAAACATTAATGAACAGAAGGGAAAAAACTTACTGGACCGAAATCAAAAAACTTACAAAATATGAACACGTATGAACATAAAAGACCCAACCGACGGATCAACGCTGACAGACGAAACATCAATAGCAAAAGCATTTGCAGAACAGTTAGAACAGACGTTTCAAATCTCGCACAGCAACGAATACGACAACGACTTTTATAGCATAGTAACTGACTGGTTCAATTCTTTCGACAAAACCCCCTTACCCCCTCCAACCGATGATTCAATAGACGGGACAGATTACTACATACAGTTGCACTCTGGCAAAAATTCCTCCCCTGGCCTTGACAAAATTCCGCATCTACACCTCAAAAAACTCTCCCATGACATCCACATGTTCATTTTAAAAATTTTCAATTATTGCTATTCCCAACAACACTTTCCCACCGAATGGAAACAAGGCATCACCATATGCATCCCCAAACCCGACCCCGATCCCACACTAGTATCCAGCTATCGCCCCATTACACTACTCCCGGTAATTGGTAAACTTTTCGAATCTCTCCTCAAACTAAAACTCCTTCAATCATCCAAAATCCATATCCCAGATTACCAGTTTGGCTTCCTACCTCAAAAATCAACCACTCTCCCTCTATCCATTCTTAACTCCAATATACAAACGAATCACCTTGAAGGTAATAAATCAATAATTATCTTTTTAGATTTTCAAAAAGCTTTTGATTCGGTTTGGCACATTGGCCTCCTTTACAAATGCTTCCTCATAAATATCCCACGCCACTTAATAATCCTTATATACAAATTCCTTTACAACAGATCCAGCCAAGTACGAATCAAACAAACATTATCCGATCCATTTCCAATCTACCAGGGGTGCCCCAGGGCTCACACCTATTACCCCTCCTTTACAATATTTTCTGTCGCGACCTGAATAATCCTAACCCTACATATTTTAATCGATGAAACTATTCCCTTCTCTTTGCCGATGATACCACCCTTATTGCCCACGCTCTTACCCTCCAGGTCGCCCAAAATTCGCTACAAAAATCATTTAATGCCAACCAATCTTGGTGCTCCAAATGGCGTATAAAAGTCAACCCCTCTAAATCCAAACTTCTAATTCCACATCACAGAATTACGCAACATTCCCCCTCCATTATCATAAACAATACCATAATTTACCCTACCTACTCCTGTAAGTACCTAGGCATCTTGTTGGACTCCCAACTCTCCAGCCCATGCACAAGCTATAAAGGTCAAGGTTAAAATTAGAGCTCGACATTTCCGGATATTAACGTATAAAAACCAGGGTATTTCTACGAAAACAGCAGTGACAATGTACAAATCCATTTGCCGACCTCTCATAGACTACGGTGCAATCCTTTTCAACCAAATCCGTCCTTCCACTCTTCACCACTTTAACGTCGCCAAAAGGTCAGCCACGAACCCTCACCAAACTCAGACACCCAATTAACCCGCTGGATAATCCCTCAAACGAACTCCTTTATGAATACACCCAAGTTACTCCTATCTCCCAACGTATACATAGCCTAAGTCTTAAATTTGCCAACAATCCTTTTAATGTATCCCTTCTCAACAAATTTTGCATTCCCCAAAATCCCAATATCCCACCTAAATATAAACACCCTTCAGTCACTCTACATCAATTCCTTAGTGCGAATCATCCAGACAGTTAAGCTAGCTAGCAAAGGAATTTATTTTTTTACAGATTACTGAGAGTCAAGACAGGGCAGAAAGACAGATGGTCGATAGCCCAAACGGACAGACTAACACTGTATATCACTTTTAAATGTTCTAGCACTTGTACATATAATGTTCGAATAAAGATGTTATTCTCTCTTCTCACTCTAGGTACCATTAATTTTATGTAAAATAAAAAAAATAATAATAATAATAAATTGTCTTTATTTAATTAAAGAATAAAATACAAAGTGTACAGATACAAAATACAGGCGAAGTTTAGTGATAATAAAAAAAAATTACAGGCTAAATATCAATTTAAGTTTCACAAGGGTAGTAACGCAACAGTTGCTACAAAAAAACTATTATCGATATTTTGTCAAACGCGTATAATATTCATAAATGCTAAATGTAGTTTGCAATTCAAGTTAATTTTGGTAGCAGAAGACCCTTCCTAGAAATTTTTCGAAAAATAGAAGAAAGAATTATTGATGCTAAAAATTTCTAAAAATATAAAATATAAATAATATAAAAATTCTGTAGAAATTTATCAATAAATTGAAGTTTATATTATAGAAGACGTGTGATAGAATAAAATATGAAATGATGAAAAATTTTATAATTAAAAAAAAATCATGCTACAAAATGAGAATTTTTTAAAAGAATGAAAAATTCTAAAAAACATAATTAGAATATTAACAAGAAAGTTAAGATAAAGAAAATCTCCTGGGAAGTTATCAAAAAATCGAAGCAAGATCAATGAATACTAAAAAATGAGTAAAATATCAAATATAAATATTAGAAAAATTAGAAATTAGGAGAAAGTCACAAAAATTATTCTATGATTTTTTGAGGAACTATAATTTTTTGAAAAATAAAATACGGAAGAAAAGTTAATAACATAATCTAAAAATAGAAGAAACGTTGCTAGAAACCACCAGTATCTCTGAAGTAAAATACCGTAATTGTTTTTAGCCTTCAGATTATTTAGGTCATTTTATGACATTCTGATAATTTTAAAGATAGTTTTCAGCAAAACCGAATGAAACGAAATCGAACAAAATGATACATTCTAATTCTATTTCTAGGGTAAATGTTAGAAATTCCAAGATAAATTATCTCTGTTCGAATTCCAAATTCCAAATTCCAAAATGAATGGAAAATTTTAAAAAAATAGAAGAAATGTCAAGAATTTTTGAAAAGATATACAACAAAATGCAACATATGCTAAAAAAAATATAAATTATGAGGCAAATTTAACAGTTATCTGTTAATTATAATTAACGCGTTATTAAAGAAGACAATAATGACCAAACAGGTTTATTATTATCTTCTTTGTTTAATGCATATAATAAAAAAAACTATAAATATGTTTCCACTGTAAATTAAAATACTAGTAGTTTGGCAATGACAAGATTGAAGAAAAGTAGTAAACCAAAAAATTTAGTCGATTTATTTGAATTAAATAAATATGAATTACGCTATAATAAATATAGAGAAAACCTCAATATCTATCTTTCTAATAAAATTAGTTATAATTAAAGTGCATACAATTAGTTATAACTTAAGCAATACAATACTACAAATAATAATAATAATCTGTCTACAGATAATTATGTCTTTAACTATGCAATCACTTCATCAATTGTTGAATTATTATCTAAAAGATACTTCAATGATAAGAAGTTCAGAGGAATTAAACCTTCTAGAGGGTGGGAAGCAATGGCATAGTTTGCATGTGGATATTAATTTGTCATTTATTTAAAATTAGCGAGACTTCTTTACTCGTAAATAAGTACCCCTATTCTTATGTAAAATGATAGGCCAAATATGAAACGAGCATTTGCATTATTTTTATGTTTCACAAGAACAGTAACGCAAGAGTTGCTGCAAAATCTAAATATTAGCCATGTTTAGCAAAATGCATTTAATATTCATAAATGACAAATGTATGTAGTATGCAAGTTCAAGTGCGGTAAATTTAATTTATTGGACTAGAATTGACCAGGAAGACCAAATATCTTTAAACATGAATATTTTAAGAGCAGAATTTGATTTTATACAATCAAATAGCTATTAATCACTCTTACAGAATATTTATTTAATTGGTCATATTACCTGTGGTGAAATATTTTTTAACTATCTTGGGTTAAATTAAAAGTCACTTGATTTGTTTTAAAGATATTTTTTTTTAAATTTTCACTCCGACTACTTTTGACAATAAGCCACTTCTTGATAATAACTTATTGTAGATATAAATTATCCATGGAATAAACCGAGCAATTTTTAGTTTAAATCAAGACTCAACCTTTTTCCTACAGTGCCGCTCGTGTCTAGAAATTTAGGCCAACCGAATCTATAATAGAATGATCGCGACTCGTGCCACAAGCAAAGTGCATCTGTGCACTTGTATTGCGACGGGCGCAATTGGTCGAAGTAAGGGTTAACTTACCTTGGTCAACTACCCGAGAACCTTTGCAAAAAATAGGAGAGGAATCAAAGGAGTTGTTTGGGTCCCGCATAGTCCGTCTAAAGTAAACAAAAGTAACAGATCCACTAGATGCAATTAATTGCTTCAAAGATTCAATGCAGACGAATTTTGCTTTGCTTGATCACAGAAGATGAAAAATGGGTTTTCTAAAACGCAAATCAGTCACTACCTCCAAATGAAACGTCAGAAAGTACAAGTATGCCAGGTTTACATCCCAAAAAGGCTCTTTTCTGAGTGTGTTTTTGATGTTCTGAAACTTGAACCAAGTGTGATTATAAATCCTACTGTGAACAATTGAATCGAGTGAATCAATCTTTTATCACCTACTATACTTGGCGTCATCGGATTACCAATTATTCCGTTCGCTAATACAAACGGCAAAAATTTAGATAATCTCTAAAATGTTATCTACAAAAACCGAAATGATTTTAATCGATACTGCATTAAAAATTTGCATACAAGATGGCTAAAGATAATAACGGGGTTGTTATTGTTATTACTGTTAAAAACATTTCTGTTTGTTTTTAATTTTATAAATCGCCCTTTTACACAAGTATACATGGTTTTGGACCTGAGCAACCAAAAGCTGATTAAAAGGTAAATTGGGGGCTGTATCTAAATCAGCTGCCTATCGATTACTTGCTTGTAATCCGGTGATTTGTAGCTATCGAGAAAGTTGTGACCAATACTTTGAAATGATGCTGCTCCATTAAACATTTTGTAAACTTTGCATCAGCCATTAGTTTTCGAATATCAGGTTTAACAGATATTCCTTCAAGTAGTTTAACTTCTTTAAGTACTGGAAAGCCGGTTCTTCGCTTTGACAAAGTTCTAAATAAAGCCATGTTTAATATGAAGAGGTGGCAATACAACGCCCTGTGGGTTCACATGTGGCACAAAAGACACTTTTTGTTGTCCTGGCTAACAATAGGTATGGCTTGGTCATACCTTTCTTACATAAAGATGATCAACTACTGAGCTGTCCCGCAGATACAAAAAAAAACAGCAAATAATCTTTAATTTGTACTGCGTGAGCAATTGAAATGGATTGTTTTTTTTATTTCCAATGTGAAGTAAAGCCGCCATCAAACTATTATTCATCACATCAAATAAACCTTTGATGTTATTTCAGAAACACATGTAATTTTTTTTTTTTTTAAGAACGGTTAAACCGCGTTATTTTTATTTCTGCATTTAGTGGTTTGTGTTTTGGAGTCTAGATGTTTCAATTCCTGGAACCATGATGTAAGCAGCTTTGCTTTTTGTTTAGATAAATTTAAATTGCGAATCAAAACACTCAGTTCACTTTGTGATATTAAATCCTTTTCTTTCCTAACGAAATCACTTTCATTGTGCGCCAGTGATGAAGACGAAGTTCTTAGGAATTTTTTGCACTTATACCTGGACAAATTGGTAATGTATCACTGTCCGTACGTATAACTGGCTTTGACACCGATAATACGTCAGGATATTTATACAGTGTTAGTTTTTTGTTTTTTACATTTATACCGATGACATTCATCGAGCAAAAGTAGCAAACATCTCCATGATTTTTCTGTGCTCTCCATAACGTTGGCACAGAAAATGAAAAGTATAAATTTTCACCAAATTACCACTTGTTCAGCTTTGTTCTGCACGCCTTACAAAACAATTTCGGTACCCATGGCTTATCAGTGTTTACTTCAGCAAAACCAAAATACTGCAAATACACATGTTTGAGTGTATTTGTCATGATTTTTTTCACGTTTTCGGAGCATATAACATCCAGAAACGTAATAGAAGTACTTTTAGTCGACTTTGCAACGTTGTCTCTGCGTTTTCAGAGTTTCCAAAGCAAAATCACTGCACAAAAAAGTTACAAATGCAACGTGGTCAACTGACAACCATTATAAGAGCGCAGTGCTGCCACCATGCGCGAACTCGAAAACTAGAACCAATCTTGGTACATGGATTGAAGATTTGAGTTAAAGGCATCAAATAACGTTAAGGATCATTCTAATATGCTCGGGACCAAAAGTTGACCCGAATTTGTAAATTTGTATTATTTAGGACAATATTTCACAAAATTAAAAAGTAGAATTTTTTTGTTCTTCTAAGAGAATAGATTCTTATTAACTGGCTTTCATGGCTTTCCTTTTGTTGAATTCATAATTGAGTTTCGTTAATGCTTCATTGAATTTTCCGATGCTTGCAAGCTTGTTTACAAAGATCATTGACCAATAGCCATATAAAATAAATTAAACCATTTATTTTTTTACAATACAAATGTATTGCGAAATTCTGTAACTTTTCTATATAACTTATTAAATAAAAATACGTCTGTTTAGAGTTTCGTTTTATTTGTATTATTTGTTTTATCACATAATGATAAATATATTATTCATCTGCTTGATGAAACCTCAGTGTGGTGAAACAATTGTAGAAGTTTATCTCCAAATAAAGCAAAACTCTAGACAGTCGTGTTTCTATTTATTAATTGCATAATGGAGAGCCAAGTATGAGCCTCATCATACTAATATTTTCGATATTAAACTGTTCTATTAGAAACATGACAATGCTGGAAAAGCTCACAGAATTTTACTTAGCAATAAACAAGTATTTTTGTATATATTATTTGATACAATTTCTGCATTTTAATAAATCAATGGTTGGTACTATCACACAGGCTTAAAGAGTGATTTATATAAAAAGGAAATTAATTTCACATATATTTTTTGGTAACATGCAAAATCTGATTTGGCCCTAGTATTTGCAGAAACATATCAATTATTTATAGACACTTGATACATGTAGGCCATTGGGCGCATAAAATTCGATATATTGGCTGGAATAACGGATGAATCCCCATGTAATTGGAATTGTAGAACCCTGTTAACAAATGCATAAGTGTCATTACATGTTTCAAATACGTGTGTACTGGGAAAAAGGTTATAAATAACGACGACCAGCCAACAGCAGCATTCTGTATTGTTTCAGAATCCAATACTCGGCTGCATAATCATGTGGAATATACATCACACATATTTATTGACTACGGAACAGTTTGACACGCTGATATACGCGTTTCTCTGAACACCAGGAGTGCACCTATAACTTCTCTCTTTACTTTATATCGTATGATGATGAAATAATGATATTAATCTATTTACTATATTTTATATTATAGTTTGCAATTATTGTAAAATGTTGAAACATAATGTTACTGGATGTAAGTTTTTATTTATTCGACGGAAAGCTTTATTTAAAATTTTATTTTTCATAAAATGGGTAGATGGCACATTTTTCCAATCAAAGATTAAAGGGGAGAAAGACGCCCACAGGCTCTGTGTAACTTGTAACTGAATAAATCATTCAATAGCATTGAAAAGTAAATGTACAGGGTTTTTATTCATATTGATCACGTTCTTTGACATTTAAGGATAAAAGTTCACGATATGAAATATTCATGCAAGTACATATTTAACCAAACGTGCTTATTCAGCAATTTAGTCTAATAATTTTTATTTAATCATGCTTACATCATAATTATTATGTACTATTTATACTAAAAATTATACATTGTGGAATTTCTTACCTAGTTTATTTTGAAGATAACTTGTTATTTTATTACCTGAAAAAAAATAAAGATTATTAATGCACAAATGTTGACAATGAAATATATTATATTGATTCAAGAAACAAAGGGAGCATCAACACAAAATTAAAAAAAAAAAATTAATATAAATATAAGTATATAACTTTAATATATGAACTACATAATACTGGGTGTCCCATTTTAATCCGCCAGTAGCGATAATTCTGAAACAATCCATTGAATAAAAAAGTGTTCCAAATGAAAAGTTAATGGTTCTGAGGGGGACATCTGATGCCGTAGACTTTGCCACCCCAGCCCCCCAAGGGGGGCGGGAACAGGGGCAACTTTAAAATCTTAAATGGAAACCCCTATTTTTTATTGCAGATTCTGATAGAGGGTTAAAAAGTATGTAAGTTTTATCCGAAACATTTTTTTTATTGGCCGAGAGATAGCGCTGCAAATGTAAAAGTTAGGTTTTTTGTTAATTAAATTGCGAAAATCGTCACGTAATTAACTGTTATTATTACTTAAGACTTACTCACAACCTTACAAGGTTGTTTTTTTTCTCAGCCTGCCCAAATACTACCCCCGCCACCCCCCTACAAAGACGTAAAGTACTCAAAAATACTTCTTTTTCAAATTAAATAATGGTAAAATAATTCAAAAAAGAATGTCATTTTTTTTTTCAACCAGTGTTTGAGCTGGCCCCCCACATCGGACGTGCATAAATTGTACATTTTTAACGTCGCACTCGATTGTTTTGTTTACATTCAAAAAAGATTTCTTGGATTTTTTTTATTTTCGTTCTTTTTTAAATTAAGTTTTTAAAAATGAGTTCAGTACGCAAAGCCAAGTCGTTGAGTAATCATGGACTACTCACCGACCGAAATTGTGGACATCCTAAAAGCCATTGGAGAGTCGCTGAACAATTACACCAATGCAGTAAAACTGTATTGCCAAAGATTCCCGGATCGTCGGTGTCCGTCTCGCAGTACAATGCGAGGGCTGGAAGAACGTTTGCGCCAAGGTCACCTACAACGACACCGACCTCGAGCGAATCTTGTGGATGACTACCCCCGCACCATCGCCATACTTGGAGCTGTACACCTCAATCCGCATATCAGTCTCCGAGAAATCCAGGCAGAAATCGGCATACCGAAATCGACGGCTCAACGGTTACTCCGCGCGCCAAAGTTCCATCCGTATCACATCATGCGCGTTCAAGAACTTCATGGAAATGATTTCGCCAAACGTGTGGGTTTCTGCATCTAGGCTTTGCAGCAGATCGACCAAGACCGTTTATCCTTCCACCGAGTCCTGTTCTCCGACGAGTGCACTTTCCAGAATACCGGATTCGTCAACATCCACAATGCCCATTATTGGAGTGCTGAAAACCTCCACTGGGTTCGACAAGTGAACGCACAGCAGCGATGGAGTGTCAACGTGTGGTGTGGACTTTTCGGCTCGCAGATAATCGGACCATTTTTCTTCGACAGGACGTTAAATGGCGCGAGGTACCTGGAATTTCTCCAGAACGATCTTCCTGTGCTGCTAGAAGAAGTCGATTTGCGTACCCGGAGGACGATGTGGTTCCAGCAGGACGGTGCCCCACCACACTACGCTCGTGCGGTGGTAGTATTTGGGCAGGCTGAGAAAAAAACAACCTTGTAAGGTTGTGAGTAAGTCTTAAGTAATAACAGTTAATTACGTGACGATTTTCGCAATTTAATTGACAAAAAACCTAACTTTTACATTTGCAGCGCCATCTCTCGACCAATAAAAAAAATGTTTCGGATAAAACTTACATATTTTTTAACCCTCTATCAGAATCTGCAATAAAAAATAGGGGTTTCCATTTAAGATTTTAAAGTTGCCCCTGTTCCCGCCCCCCTTGGGAGGGCTGGGGGGACAAAGTCTACGGCATCAGATGTCCCCCTCAGAACCATTAACTTTTCATTTGGAACACTTTTTGATTCAATGCAATGTTTCAGAATTATCGCTACTGGCGGATTAAAATGGGACACCCTGTATATTTTCAGTTAGTATTAAGAATGATGTTCTATAAATATTGGTGTTTATAATTTAATTAATTAATAAATTGTTTGCGTGAAAGCACAGAACAATTAAAAAGAAATATAAACATCAATAACACTAAAATCAACGTTTCTAAGAATACTTAATAGAAAAAGTGACAAATAGTATCTTATAATAATGTGTAAATAAACAATATTTGAGATGTACATTTTGCAGATGTTTTTTTAAGTTAATTTTTTTTTGAAACCCATTTAAACCAAGTCCTTTACGATGTAGAAAATTAACTAAAAATTAGAAAAATACCATAACGTTTTAACCCAATCAATTTTATTTATTACCAGGACTGCAATATCGAAGAAGCTGCAAAATTAATTTTCAATCAATTTGAAAATATAACAAATATTAGTCCGCTTATAATATCTATAATTTAATTCCCTTTTAGCTACATTCGTTATGATCCACACTCTCAAAATATTATAATATTACAAACATCCACTTCCCAAATTCAACCTGCGACTATTAAAATAATTTTAACGTCAGATATTAGATTCAACTACGAATGAGTACTGAGAGAAACATTTATCCAAATAAACACAGACATAAGAATACGAATATTCGAATATTTAACAGACAAATTGATAGAAACTTGCGAACAAAACAATTACATACAAGGCAAGGCATACTGGACAATAATTAAAAACAAACTGATAAATTATATAAACTGCATTATATACACTTCAACAAACGCTACAATCACTGACGATACGTTAATTTCCAAAACATTTGTCTTACATTTTCATAATTGTTTCAAAAAATCAGCAAATATAAACTTTGACAGTAAATTCCATGACACAGATTACAACTAGTATAATTCATTCAATATTCATCTCTCTCCACGTCCGGTTGAAGATATTATAAGTGAAAAATATTACTATAGAATGTTGCATTCTGGTAGAAATATATCCCCAGGCCATGACAATATCCATCGTTCCCTCCTCAAAAAACTACTCGAAAATATCCACAAATGTACTCTTAAAATCCTTATCTATTGTTACCAAAACCAATACCTACCCAATGAATAAAAAAAGGCGTAATAGTATGCATCCCCAAACTTGATAATTAACCCTTCTATGTCACAAGTTAAAGACCGATTGTCCTCCTTGCTGTAATAGACAAACTATTCAAATCCCTTCTAAAAGAAATATATTCTAAAATACCATACCACATATATTACCGACTTCCAATTTGGCTTATTTAAACAAAAAATCAACTTCACTTCTCCTTACTTCCAATATTGAAACCAAGCTCCTCGAAGGTCACAAGTCCGCTATTGCTTTTCTCGATATCAAAATGGCGTTTGACTTAATGTGGCATCGAGGTCTGCTTTATAAATGTTTCCTCTTAAATATTTCCTGGAATCTTATGATTCTAGTTCATTAATTCCTTACCAATCGATAGGTCGTAGTTTTGCAAATGCGAAAGTAAACGCGAATATGTCTGAAAACAATAAGAAAAATTGTGACTCTGTGGCCAAATAAGGAATTTAATGTTCACAATGCGGAACACTTTATCATAGCAGTTGCGGGCATAAGGTGAAATTATGCTGCGGGATTAACCTCATCACCCAAGTACAAGCAGATCAAACGGTTGACCCCATAAACTTTGAAATTTAAAAGTTCTGGTGAGCGAGCTCAAATTATAAAATTCGCTATTAGGAAAAAAAACAAAATTAAATAACAATAACAAAAAATAAGCGACTTAAATAGTGTCACAATAATCAATAACGGCAATAACAATCTTGAGAATGGTAAATGGCAACTCTGCAAAAATGCCAATCGTACCAATTGTAAATAAAGTAAACAGCAAACAGCTTACGAATATCCTTAAAATAATCGATCATAAACGAAGGAAACAATACATCTCATGATTTTACACTCGTAACAAGTAGGTGGAGGCCGCGCAAGCAACAAAACAAAAATAAAGACATAGTTGGAACCGGCGACCAAATGAAAAGTAACATCCAAGCAGAACCCAAAAAGGCGTGAAAAAAAAAATTCAATACACTGAAAAAGATTTGCGTGAACACATTAAAATAATGACTGGTCAGGAAGAATATATATGTAATAAAATCCAGCTAAATGCACCTAGTTCAGCATTCAAAATTGGCATTGATTTTTTATTCAATAATAATCGAAAGGAATTTTGGTCCTTAATCCAAAAAATGGCACGGTCTGTTATAATAATTGTGATATTACGTAAAACGATTTTTTCTACTCCCATAGTAGTAAGTAGGCAATAACGCAATCGTTTGTTGATTAGTAACCATGGCATTATAATACATGCACGTAATGAAGAAAAACTAACACGTAATATATTACGTAACTATTATTATTACGAAATTCAAATCAAGTAGCTTAGACAAATGAATTTGACATTTATCGTTGTTGAATACATATTACATTGACGTTAATTTGGTTTAATTATTGTTAATAATTCATTTATTCATTGTTAAAATGAGTGAAAGTGACTCCACAGAAGAAATTGTTGGAACTCCACCAGAAATTAGACAACTAGCAGAACATACCGCAGCGGATCTTCTCCCGGAAAAATCCAAAGAGCGTTATGAAGTGGTTTACGGTAAATTGGATTGGCTTATGAATAGTGTTCAGTCTTTTTCGGAAAATGTGTTATTAACCTATTTCGGGGAAATAAGTAAGAAATACAAACCCTCATCTCGTTGGGCCATGTATTTGATGCTGCGAAGTGTTTTAATAGTAAACATAACCTCAATATTGCAAAGTATTCCAAATTATAATGAATGGTAGTAGAAAAAGTATAGTACACAACTCGAGTTTTAAGTCACTTACGTACTCGTGGAATTACTGCACTCGCCTAACGGCTCGTGCGCAACTTTTCCACTCGTACGTAATATATGACTGACAACTCTCGTTATGTAATATACTATTAAAGTACTTTTTAATTCAATTTCTCTACTACCAATAATTTCAACGATTTTTTCTACGATAGAAAATATCATGTTCAAGCAAATCATGAAATTTTATGAGAGGAAGAACATATTGCATTGTGGTCAGTTTGGTTTCCGCAAGAGATTATCAGCAGGTCATGCAGTCAGTGCCTTAATAGAAAAAAATCTAGGGGGATTTAATTCCAAATCGCATACAAATGTTTCTTTCTTTAACCTTAGTAAGACATTTGACTGCGGCCCCCATGATATACTTTTGCGAAAGCTTTATTACTACCATTTCCATCCTAACGCTTGTCAGCTTGTCAGCACATACCTGCTAAATAGAAAACATTGTGTGTCATTTAATGGATGTCTACCTTCAGAAGCAAATATAAAGTGTGCCTCAAGGGTCTACAATTGAGCCTTTACTTTTTTTGCTTTATATAAACGATCTTCCCTTACCAGTCAAAAACGAAAAAGTATTATTATATGCTGATCATACCACCTGCATTAGTAAATCGAAGGATATACAGTCTATGATGGTAAAAAGTAACTTTTCCAATATCCTCATATTCGATTGGTTTACGTTAAATTAATTATAAATGAATACAGATAAAACTGTCCATGTTTTGTTCACATTAAGAACGTCGAATGCGACACATACCTTAACCAAATTCTTGAGCTTCAATTTGAACTCAATTTCGGATTCAATTGGTTTTCCCATGGGTTAGTTTTTTCTGACAATTTTGGTGAGACCATTAAAATATTTCCCATTTCGGCAATCTCAGCAGGAGTTGGCCCATATAGTATTATGTTCGTGCCATCTGCTTAGCTGAGAAAATTACAAATGTTCGATATGCTGTTTAAATCATTTATTAATATAATGAACAGTAGGGAGGCAAGAATGCTTCCCTGCGGTATATTCATAGTGGTATTTACGATATCTGATAGAATTCTTGTACCTCCACTGTCATTAATTTTTGTAGTTGTTTCCTGTCTTGTAGATATGACTTAATCCATTTACTTTCCATTCCACGTATACCATAGTGATCTAGTTTTGTTGCCAGAATTGAGTGATCAACAGTATCAAAAGCCCTTGAAAGATCTAGGAAAGCTCTATATACAAAATTTGTTGTTAAGGGGAGTGTAGTCTTTTTAGTACTATTTTTATTGGTAAATTTTGATATCAATTCCCATGAAGCCTCTGATTTATTACCAGAATTTACTAGGTAATTTTCAAACTGCTTATTTTGCTCAGCCTTCAATTCAGGAAATGAAGTTGATAAAGAGACAAATATGCTCATACGATTCTTACATTATTCAATATTTACATTAGTAACATTATGATTTACTTTGTTATTTCTCGATATAATTTTTTTTACAGAAAAATGTTTCTTTAGGTAAAATGTAAATGCATACACACACAGCCGTCCATATTTACAAAACGATTTGTCGGCCTCTTCTTGAATACTCCGCTATCCTATTCCATAAACCCCGTCCCGCCGTATTAAAAAACCTCCAGGTAGCAGAACGATCAGCCCTTCGCATCCTTACTAAAATTAGACACCCTCTTAATCCCATTCATAACCCATCTAATACCCTCCTATATGAATTAACCCAAGTAATCCCTATTGAAGAGCGTCTGAAATATCTATCCCAAAAATTTGCCACAAATCCCCACAACCTTGAAATCCTTAACCAGTTGTGTAATCCTCGTAACCCTTTAGTCAACCCAAAACCAAAACATCCACAAATCACCATTCATCAATTCATCTCATCAGTTCATAATGACATTAGCGATCATAACCTTGGAATGACAGAAGACAGTTAACTTCGTAAGACATTAGTAATCATGACGTTTTTGACAGTTAAATCCAGGCTGAAAGACCGCGGGTCGATAGCCGATGATTAGAAGAAACCTCAAGTCTGTACTCTGTTCACTTCATAAAAATCTGTATAAATACTTACTTCTATTAATAAAGATGTTTTCTCTCTCTCTGTAAATGCATTTATGATGGAATTGTATTTATCATTTATATTGTCACCTATATATGTTTCATTAAAGAATTCACTCTCTATATCTTTACAAAAGTTCTTAAGTGCAGCGTCAGAAATTATTCTACTCTGTTTATTTTTGGATTGTTTATTTGTCAGATTTGGGTTAAAAAGTTGTGCGTCATGATCTGATGTATGCATTTTAAGTACATCAGTGGTTACGGCTTCTTTAGAAAGATTGGTTATTTTATTGCCAAGGCCTGATTTTGAACCAGTTAAATGTGTTCTCGTCGGTTCATTCACTGTTAGTATAGCGCTATATATAGCTATTAAATAATAATGTTTCGTTGATATCATTAAAAAAAAATGATATTAAAATCACCCGCTATGAAAAATGAAGCATTATTTTGTGTTAAATATTCTAGAATATTATTAAACGTATTAAAGAAGATCGACATGTCTCCATTAGGTGGCTTATATATACATACTACATCAACTACGAGATTGATAATTTTAATTTTGCACTCCCGCATTCTATGTGCTTATTTACAGATAGATTGGTAATTGAATTTGTAGGTATACACTGAATGTCTTTATGGCAATATATTGCTACCCCGCCGTGCTCGCTTCTTGGCCTACAGAAGTAGGATACAGGATTAAAGTCAGAATTTATATTTAATGATTGTAATTGATTTTTCATTTGCCAGTGCTCTGTTATACATAGTTTATTGAGTGTATGAATGTTAGTTAAAATATATTTTATTTTATTTATGATTAGATTATATTGCGGTGAATGACGAAGGTTAATTGTCTTGTTATATATTATTGTTTTGATTTGTAGAGTTCTGCCTTTGTGTACTTATTTTTGAAAAGAACTTTGTTTTGGACTTATATGTGTCACTAGCGATTACTTTATCAACGATTCGGCTGTCACTGTTTCCATTCTGATTGTTTTTATAGATCTTCTGTAGTTCGTTATGATTTTGTTCAATCATCATACTATGATTTTGTAATGTAGATTTTATTTGCCCATGGCACTGGGTTGATACATCTGTGATTTTATTTGTTTATCACAGATTTTAAAAGGGCTTATATTTTCACTCGACGCCATTTTAAATATTAAAAGAGTAACTTCTACAATTTATTTGTTAAATCCCTTTTAAATTTAGCAAAAGACAAGTCAAATAATTCGAACCACATGAGCATCCACATATCATTTGATTTACCTTTCATTCTACTAATCGGGTTATTTTTTGAAAAATTCGTAGTATTTGTTTTCAACTTGAATACATTAGTGTTTATTGTTCTTCTATCGTTAACCAGTATTGCAAATGATATTTGTTCCAACAGTTTAGCACAATCTAATTGGCCATTAATTAACTTAAGTAGACAGCATGAATCAGCAATACACCTCTTGTCAAATAATGTTGTTAAGCGAAATTCATATACAATTACATTGGCCAAGTATATGATATTGACGTAATTTATACTCAACTGATCGTAAAAACTTATTTTGTACTGATTCAATCGTTTGAGTATCACATTGAAGATATGGAGACAAGACTGTGGACGCATACTCCAAATTAGGTTTAACAAGACTACAAAATAATGTTTTTAAGGAGTTAACATTCCAGTCTTTGGCTAATTGTCACACAAATCCCCATATATTAGATGTTATGGTAACCATATGATCCCTAAATGTAAATTGCGTATCAAAAGTCACCACAAGATCCTTAATACTGTTGACTTGATTCAGTTCGACTTCATCTAGATAATAATTAAAATTAATTTGATTGATTGTTGAAACCATTACTTTGTTATACATGTTGATTACGAAGTAGGTTAAAAAATAAGAACACTTTGATAGTATCACAAATTATATCAATGTCCGAATAGGACGAAACTAGTCACAATAAAAGTGTAAAACTCGTGATACTAGCAAAGTGTTATTATTTCTTAACCTACTTCGTAAAATTAATTTTGTTTTTATTGCGACAGAACAAAATGACACTACATTTAGACGGATTCACAAATAATTTATTCTGCGCGCACGACTCTATTAAATTGCTTATTTCTTGTTGAATAGCAATACAATCATTTGAAGAGTTAATAATTCTGAATATTTTTAGGTCATCAGCATACATTAAAATTTTACAATTTTTAATAATGTTCACTACATCATGGATAAAATGGATAAAAATAATTGGTCCACTATGCGAGCCTTGGGGTACACCCGAAAAAACTTCAATTTTTTCAGATTATTTATTTAAGACTTTTACATATTGTTCTTTGTAAAAAAGAAGATAACCAGGATAATGCTATTCCTATAAACCCTACTTGTTTCAATTTGCATGTACCGACATTTGCGTGTATTTTCATTAAGGAGTGTTTGAAATATGTTCGGAATCACATTGCATACTACAAAACGCATGGAGAAACACATACATATCATACCTGCAATAACCATCTCATATATCGCTCGTACCATGATGGGCATCTTGATGTCGTAATGCTGTTAATCATTACGGCTCTAAACTTCACAATGAACTCCCTACAAGTGTAAAATCGTACAGTGATGCTTCATTCATTAAGCACTTAAAGGACCATCTTCATATAAAAGCATTCTACAGCATTGAGGAATGCCTGTCTAATAGATTTTAGTATTTTTAAATAGTTATGTTAATTGCAATTTAGCTCTTACCTTTACGACTTTTTATTGTGTTAATCTGTACACACAATTTTAACGTTTTTACCACTGTTTATATTTTATTGTATCTATGTTTTATCTTGTTTGTGCTATTTATTATTTTTACTTAAATATTTTAACTTTATATGATGTATGTTTTATTTAATTAAGTTTATGTTATTGATTAATCATATCCATATATTTCTTTTCGTATTTAATATTTTGATTGTAAATTAATTGCTTATTCTGATTCTTGTAAACTTCTGGTATTTGCACTAATATTATTATTATAATTATTGTTATTATTATTCTGTCAAGTAAAATTCTGAGAAGCATTTTCCCCAAATTTTTTTCTTGAGCAAGGCAATCCACAAACTCCCGATTCTCCCTATTACTTTACAACCTATATAACCATGGCATATTTAATCTCAATCTTAAACACCTTAATTCTGCTACATATCCAATCCTTTTTGCATATGATACTGCCTTAATTGCACATGCCGAAAGCCTTTCCTCTGCGTTTAACGTAGTTCAAACATCCCTCAAATCACTACAAAATTAGTTCTTCAAGTGACGTATAGAATTGAACCCTAATAAAACTAAACTCCACCTTTTCACAAAATTATTTCAACATCCCCTAAAATTAAAATCCATCAAACAGAAATATTTCCTTTACACACATGTAAATATCTTGGTATTTTATTTGACGCGAATCGTTTCTTCAAACCTCATTTCTAATTCATTAAAGCCATAAGTCAAAACTAGAGCCCGGCATTTTAGGGTAGTTACCTACAAGAACCAATTTCAGAAAAGACTGCCGTTTGTACACTGTGTTCAATAATGTTTGATGGGCGTTTGAATTTAGCGTGTCTTTTTCATTTTTCACCATACCTGCGAATTTATTTATTTATTTATTTCTCATCAAGTACACTGACCTAATTACAGATAATACTTAAGAAACTAAGTTACAATTAACCAAATTATAACTAATATAGTTTAGGAATATAAAAATACAATTAGCATATTTACGAAACTAAATTAGAATTTATACATAAAAACAAAAGAGTAATCTCTAGTATAAACATTCCATAAGTTCTGATATAAATTGTTTTTGAATTTGCGAAAATATGTCAATGAAACACTGTACATTATGATAATGGCGAATCATTCTATATAATTGCGAGAAGGTGTAATGCGCAGTGTGGGCTGTTTTATAACTGAATGTTTCTTTATACCTTATAGTGCAGTCTGGGTACATTAAAATTAATTTGAGTACCCATGTATGTTCTGTATTGTGTAGAAATGAAACTCTTCTATAAGCGTTTGGTAGCTTATAGAGAAGTGGGGATAAGCCTTGTATTTTATGAGATACAAATATTTTGGAAACTGTTTGTTAATTTTCTCAAGATTATTAATATCCTGTAAATAGCTAGGAGACTACACAGTAGCATAGTACGATATTTTCGACAGTATGAGGGAATTATATAAGTATATTTCCGTATTTACAGATCTGAAATCGTTACAGTTACGCTTTAAGAAACCTAGTAATTTGTAACATTGCGTTGTTATTTGCTGTACATGCGTATTAAACGTTACTTTATCATCAAACTATATACCAAAATCCCTTAGACAATTCACACAAGTTATAGAAATATTATTAAGCTGATAATCATATATGATTGGTCGGTGTGAGAGTTTATAAGACATAACGTTACACTTAGCTACATTTATCTTTAAATTATTTGATGAACACCATTGATCTAACTTAACTTTATTAAATTATTTTGCAAGTTATTTGTATCTCGGGTGTTATTTACTACTCAAAATAGTTTTATGTCATCAGCATAAGAATTCACAATCTAACATATTATATACGCTGTTGACATAAATTAAAAACATTACAGAACCAAGGTTGGAGCCCTGCGGTACCTACTACTGGCCAAATACATATTTGATTTTATTCCCATATAGGAAACAAGTTGTTCTCTCTTTCTCTTTAGATACGATGATATTACCGACCCTATATTGGCAGTAATATCACACTTTTTTAGTCTGATTGACTGATAAGAATACTGTGCAATATTCTATCGAATGCTATTTTCATGTTGCTGTACAAAACATTTATTTGATTTCCGCGTTCTAAGTTATCAGTTATAAATTGGGTGAAGTTTAGTAAGTTACTTTGAGTAGATCTTGTAAATCCATGCTGCTTTGGGCTCAATTCAAAATTGATTTTTGAGTAAATGTGGGCAGCAATAATAATGTGTTGACAAGGTATTGTGTTGTCATTATCAGATGGTAGATATGCGGATTTGAATTGTTCTGCAAACTTTCAAAAATTTCAAATGGATCTTCTAAAACAGTGTTTTGAAACTTCATACATCCCGGGATGCGTGTCTGGCACTTTTTGTTATTAACAAAATTCCAGAATGCACGTGGATCGTTAATAATCATATCTTCCGAATGCTTGATATATTTATTGTAAGGTAGTTTTATTTTGTGTTTGGTTAAAGGACTATGTGTTTGTATTGCTCCAGGGAAATACTGTTTCTGAAACGTTTACTTTTCTTCCAAAGGTAGTTTTTTCCGTTAAAAGCGAAATTATTTCTTTATCAAACCATATAGGGTACCGATTTATATTGCCTTTTTCATTTCGTTTGGGTACATGACAATCAAAAATTGAAAAATAAAGTTTCATATAAAAAGGTACAGCAGTCATCTGGGTTCTTATTTTTTTCTATTTTGGACCAGTCCGCAAGAAATATAGCTTCATAGAGAAACAATTAAAACAGTTGAAAATTTATTCCAAGAGACTGTCTGCAAAAACAAATCTATTTAGAAAAGTCATTTTATTTTACCAAACACATTGAAATATTAGTAAAAAATAGTAAATAATTAAAGACACACAGTTAAAATTGAAAATCACAGCAGCTTTTAATAAAATAAAACATACTGTGATATTTTCTTTGTAAAAAGTATTGTAATATACAAAATCGTTTGTAATGTATTTAATGTAGTTATATGTTAACTAGGGCTTAACAAAATAAAATTCAATATAAATAAATATCTAACGAAAATAAAATGTAAATGAGGATTAAATTTCAATGATATATGTATTTAATATTAAGAGTATTAAGGCTTATATATTTTTGTTCATATTTGAAGATATATAAAAATAACATAAATGACAAAGATTAAATCTCAGTCATTATATTAACAAAAGAAGTTCATATATTAACCAATTAAAGCCACCATATAGACACATTTTTCTCAGAAGTGATTTGTACCCGCGTAAGTACCGATAATTGAATGGTAGCATGCCTCTATAAAACATAAAACAATAAACCGATTCCGACGCACTCTCGAATAACATGTGGGATTATGAATAATCGCTTTTGCCCGTATATTTACGCGTATCAAACAAATGTTTTAATAAATCGATCAATCCATGTGTACACGAGAGTGTCTAGGCGAGTATTATAAATGAAATTATCGCTATGGAGCGTTTGAATTATTTTAAATTTAATTTAATTAATTGAGTAAACATGACTATTTTAAATTTAATTTAAAAATTCAATTCCACGCGCATACATACGACCGCACGTACACATACATCAAATCGACATTATTAATAAACGTTTGTTGGCTCACGTTATGAAAAATTCAAATTCATTTAATCATACCGAACTCAATATACAGGACGTTTTGTACTGAATGTATTATTAAAAAACAATGTCTTTTATTGAAATTTTTTAATATTTCATAACAAAAAATACCACAAAAATTAATTCACATATATATTATTGCTATTCAAATATAATTCAAAATAATAATTAATAAAATTATATTGTTTGAAAAACATTAAATACATAGCTATAATTTATTTAAATATAAAGTACATCAATGTAATTAATTAAATCTATAATTGCAATTTCCTCTACATTCAGTGGTATAATTTTGAAGCCCACAGCTTTGCAAAAAGCTCGTCTGTTAGTATAAAATCGAATTTCAGAACTTCGGCTTGCACACATGTGAGCCAGCATAGTGAGTGTTTGTTTTCCTTTAGTAGACGTAATTGAAATATAGGCGTGCGTTGTCATTAGTACAACACTAATGCAATCCGAGTATCTCAGCCGTTCTATGTAAATTTACCCTCCAATGATCTCGACTTAAAAGCAAGCCCTCCCCGGCTTCTTCATTTAATTAAAGCAAAATGTGTATCACCACCCCGACCGAAAACTTTACATTTTCCAAACGGAACCGAGAAATCAATTACTGAACATTTTTTGTGTGTGACTACTCCATCTCTTTCAGTTTCCCTCCTTCGCTCCGTGTGTATCCATCCGCACCCACGCCCCATAACCGTCCTAATGAATTTTCAAACCCGACAGGACCGACCTTATTCTCGATAGATTCTAGGAGATAATTTAAAAGTTCTCCATCGATAGCCAAATGGACAATTTATTAGCCATCATGGCAGCTCATTTAATCCCCAAGGGGTGGAGGCGATTGCGTGCAATCGAAAGAGATGTTAAGGGGGCGAAACTCTCCTGCGTCTAATAGATATTTTTTGCTGCTGAAACGTAATAGTTTAGTGATTTTTGGTGCAATTAATCATTCACAAATTCAGCTTGTATTTCAAAACATTTTATTAATTTAAATAAAAAAAACACACTGAATTCGAACCAACATTTCCCGTTAAAAATTCTTCAGAATCAATTAATTTATCAAATTAAAATTCCTCATAACTGTTTACTTGCATCCTTTGATGTCACCAGCTTTTTTACAAGTGTCCCACCACAGGAGGTAATAGGGATTATCCGTGAGCTGTTAATATCAAAGGGAACAAATCCAAAGAAAAATTATTTACAATTCATTCTTCATACAGCTTAACGGTTTGTCGACGTTTACTAGCCGAAATATTTATAGATCATTTAGAATCCGGCATTAGCAAACCCGTTTTAATAAATGTCATTTTAAAACATCATTCAAAACAAATAATTGACTACACAAATTTATCAATAACGCAAAAGACAAAATTGCTAAAAATGATAATTGCCCACCATATTCATAGTGTTTCGTAGTATTTAAGTCACTATTGTAATCCATTGAAAATCATTATTCATCTACCTGATAGAAAGCTATTTTGAAATTAATTGCATTCATTCAAACTAGTTCTAAGAAACAAAATAGAAGTGTTAAACAAACAACACGATGGATCCTTTTCGGTGAACGAAGATCATTACCTGTTCCGGGAATTTCGGTGCCTACGTGACCGGAACAATGACGCAGTACCCAAAATCACGGTCTAATGCCAGACCAAGACCGACGTTCTTCACCAGTCGTCTGCCATCAGCAGCAATGTTCAGGCTGGTTAGTTCTGCTGAGTTACTGTTTTGCCCTTTTGAATAACTTGTACACAACTCGTAACTTGTATTTTTTTTTGTATAATGTAGGTATTCTGCAGGCCCCCATGTCTAGTTTACATTTTTACATTGTTTCTTTTAGGTTTCATTCCCTCGGGTAGCCGGTCACCCATATCTTAACGTGGCGTGGAGAACATGTTATTTAAAATTTGTACGTACTGGGTTTGCTCTTTAAAAACCTGCAGAAAAATACAAGATGTCTCATTTAAATAAAAAAAATTGAGAGTAGTTCCGGTTAAACCGGAAGTATATTATTAACAAAAAAAATGTTCATCAGGTGCATTTTGTCCCATTGTACTTGCCTGCAAAATTTCAAAGATATCGTACGTTTTGCTAAAGATATTTACTTGGTTCCATTCTTGATCACAACCCTGTATAAGCATTAAATTTAAAATTTCTACTACAAACTAGGATTGATAATTTCATTGCATTAGCATTAAATTGTGATCACTTATACACATCCTAAAATGCATTGCATTTAAAAAGTCTTAAACATCGACGATGCATTTTTTTTAACCAACACGGAATGCATTTTTCATCTGTTTTTGAAATCATATACTTTGTCAGTATTTTATTAAGTGGTATGGGGTTTCAACAAGTAACAACCTCATAAATAATCAATACATAATGCGGCATGATTTGTTAGTTGATAAAAATGCTAACTGATCCACCACATGAAAATGTAAAAGCTTTTTTACTGCTTGACCAATGGAGATGAATAATTGTTTCTATATGATAATTCAAAACGCAAAAAGCAATAACTCTCTTCTGGTGTATATCCTAGAAAGGTGCGTTTATATGATAGGAGATCTTTAGTATGATAAATTGGAGTAAATCAAGTGGACAGTTATTGTTAACAAATTATGCACAAGATGAACAATTGAAAAGAAATAATGAATTGCAGTCGGAGGTATAGGGTCCGCCAATAAGGGCGCGTGAACTTTAAAATTGAATAAAACAAGTTGTGTGTGAAGTAGAAACGAAATTTATTTTTCATTCGAAAGGGTATTCGACCCCATTAAGTATGGAAGATAACATCGTTCAAATGACCACCGCGGCTCCGTTTGGTAGCCCGGATCCGGAAGATCCAATTTTCGATGACTCTGGAGCACATATCGGCCTCAATTTGAGCGATGGGGTTGCGTATGTTGACTTTGAGGTCATCAGTGTTTAGAGGCTTGTTGGCGTAGACCAGCGACTTGAGATAGCCCCAGAGAAAAAAGTCTAAAGGCGTTAAATCGCACGATCTCGGTGGCCAGTTGATATCGCCTCCGCGCGAGATGACCATGTCCGGAAATCGCTCGTGCAGAATGTCCATTGTGGCATGGGCTGTGTGGCACGTGGCGCCGTCCTGCTGGAACCACATGTCGTCCGTGTCCATATCATCCAGTTTAGGCCAAAAGAAGTTGGTTATCATCGACCTGTAGCGCTCCCCACTGACGGTTATGGCCGCCCCAGCTTCGTTCTCGAAAAAGTACGGACCGATGATGCCGCCGGCCCAAAATCCACACCAAACAGTGACTTTCTGGGGATGCATTGCCACTTGGTGGACCTCGTGTGGGTTGTTCTCACTCCAAATGCGGCAATTTTGCTTGTTCACATACCCGTTCATCCAGAAATGAGCCTCGTCGCTGAAGATGATTTTTCGGCCAAAATGGAGGTCTGCTTCCAACTGCTCCAGAGCCCAGTCAGCGAACGCCCGACGCTGTCTGTGGTCGTTTATCTTGAGCTCCTGGGTCAATTTGATTTTGTACGGGTGCAGACCCAAATCCAGATGCAAAATTCTGCGAGTTGATGTCTCCGAAAGGCCAAGTTCCTGTGCACGACAAAAAATGGACTGCTTCGGGTTCTCGCGCACACTCTCACGGACAGCAGCGATATTTTCGTTCGATCAGGCGTTTCGTCGACGTGTCAGTGTTGGCTGGTTGTTTACTGAACCAGTCGACTCGAATTTGCCCACCAATCGACGGATAGTCGACTCTACAGGCCGATCATCGCGACCGTAAAATGGGCGAAGTGCGCGGAACGTTGCTAGAACTGATGACCCATTTTCGTAAAACAATTTAATAATTTGCACGTGCTGCTCGACACTCAAACTTGCCATGGTGATTTGGGGTTATATACTGAACAAATGACAGCAACTTTGACAGCTCTACCTCGAACAACATGGCCGCACCCTTCCGGCAAACTTCGCGCGTCCCTATTGGCGGACCCTTTATTTCCTCACTCAACATACTCCGCCAATATAAACCACCATTGAATTAGCATGTTTTAAATGGCAAAAAAAATCAAATTTGGATGATGTTCAAAATGTAGACTTTCATATATTTTGCACAAAACATAATTGATATTGTTGATAATGCATTGAAATTTTGCAGAGAAGATGACAAGCCCAAATTTTGCAAAGCAGTCAACGCAACTCGACTCTTGTTAACAGGAGCTTCGTCGTGCAAGAGCAGGACACCTTTAGTTAATGTTCCTTCTTTTTTCTCTGTCATAGGCTCTTTTAACTTTTCTCAAATTGAAACGTAGTATTCTTCGGTTATAGAAATACTTTTTTCCTTACAATCAATCAACAAAAATCCCTTTTTAAATCACTACATGGAATCTTGCTTAGACTCTGGTTTATAGTGATGAATCCCCAGTAATTATTCGCTCCAAAACAACATCCTTGTCTGCATTAATTGCACAGCACAGTTTTAGACAAACAACATGGCAGATCAACTGTATCACATCTTCTTTTTTTTTTTAATTCATGTATTGGATGTAATCGAGAAAGGTTTTTAAGTGTATATCATATATACAGATTTTGAAAAAGCATTTGAGTTAACCATCGAGTTCTGATTGGAAAATTAGGATCTATTAGATTTGTTCTTTCCATTATTGATTGGATAGAGAGTTATTTGATTGGACCTAAACAATATGTTAAAATATTTGGTTATTTATCTAATGCAATCAATTTCCCTTCAGGTGTACCTCAGGGAACACACTGAGGTCTCATATTATTTTCAAGATTTATTAATGTTATATTCGATTACTTTAAGACATGTAACTTTTTATTGTCTGCCGATGACATGAAGTTATTTATGATAGTTCAAGGTATGAATTATTGTGCTAAGATCCAAATGGACCTATGTGCAATATATAGATAGTGGAAAATTAATGATGATATACTTTTATATATACAAATGCGTGGTTATGTCATATTACATGAATAATTCGTGTATATCTTATGAATACACCTTATTAGTATAGTAAATCAAAGAGTTGACATCATCAAAGATTTGGGTGTAATATTTGAGGTAAAACTTTCGTTTAATCATCATGTTAATTATAAACATGTAAAGCCTTAAGAACATTAGGATTTTTCAAAAAAAATTCAGAACCTTTTTCGACAAATACTATAAGTATGTAACACTATTTAGATGTATTTTAGGATATGCGTCACCGGTTTGGTCGCCATTTAATATATAATATATATATATATATATATATATATATATATATATATATATATATATATAAAAGTCAAAAACTCATCATGTACATTTTTTTTATTAAAATTAATTAATAATTATATTTTTTGTCATTTCCTCCCTAATAAAATTAATTCCCAGATTATTTCACCTATAAAGACGAGGCAGTACTTTCCATTTAAGTACCAAACACACAAGTGGAATTACTTTTCTCATGCGCCAATTTGTAGGATGTTACGTTTAGCTAATTTGTTAAGAAATACTTATAAATTTAATTAATTTAATGGTAATTTTTATGTTTTAAGTAACAATTAACTAGAATTAATTTACTTAGATAAAATTTATAAGTTACGAATTGCAATATTACATACACACATAAATAAATAAATAAATTACACTTGTTCAAAAGAAGTACGCAAATACTCTAAGCGTTGCTGTTTTTGTGGCGGTGTGAGCAATTTAGGCACCCATCTTACACTGACTTTTGAAATGCCGAGATGATTATGAAGGACCTTAAAACTGGTAATTTTAGATACTCCAACAATTTCTGCAAGTTGCTTTTTCTTCAAACACACCGCTAAACTTGGGAATCGTCTTCAATTTATTGTCTACTTTGCTTGCTAAGGTTTTGCGACTTGTATACCATGGCTTTTCCTAGACAAGAGTCCCCGTAAATAGATGGCATATAGAGACATTCAATAAGCCATTTTTTGGGGGACATAAACAATTCAAAAATATTGGATATTTTTGTAACAAAGAATTTTCAGCAAATGGCATAATTTTATTGTATACTTTATGAAGTATATGATATAATCTTTATTTATTTATCTTTAGGTATACATGACAAATTGGCCAATTTTAACGCTCTCTTAAAAAACCATTCGTTGAGCTTACTCTATGATGTGGATAATAATTGTGTGGAACAATTTAATTCATACATTTCTGTAAGAGACGTTCGTATCAGGCACGGTGGGGAGCAGCTGTAATAATTCTAGGCGGCCAGAGTATTCAACCAGAAAACTTTTGTCGAGTGGAAGAAGTCTTGAAAAATATGGCAAAGTAATAGAAATAAGAAATTAAAAATTACTTGGCACGAGACTTTACCTTGGGCCAAAAGAACTTTTTTCGGGACCTAAAACTCTTAAAGTTAAGAGAGCCATAAGGTGCTTGAAAGAGGAAAGAGCTAAGAACTTTCACAGGACTCATGACAGAGCATTTCGGCCGACGAAACGACCGAGCACATACAATGCACTTGTGTCGCAATTGTTCACACGCGTTTTTTACACTTCGGTAGTAACCGATTATCCCAGAAGTGAGCAGTATCACCCCCAAGAAAGTTACCAGGTTCATAGAGGACTGCTTGGGAAGTGATTGATTAAGGGTACTACAATAGATCTGTTAGGTCGCAGTTCACGAGAGGCTAACACACCTCACTAGGACCCTACTTAACCTATAACCTATATAAAAGAGATTATGGTGTAAATTTCGAAAAACCGGATATAAGTGATGAGCAATTTAAAATTAAAATGGAAACATTTCTAAATGAAATAAAGAAAACACGTAATTAAATCCTTAATATTCAAGAATGGCACAACGGGAAATAGACAAACATATTGAACAGACTATGGCATGACACCAGAGGAAGGTATACTGTTAAAAAAATACTATTTTGGATGGACATGAAATGAACATACACCATAATTGGTTTTATCAGATTCAAGGCCAATTACACATTACCGGTAGGTAGTATTGTATTATGGGTGTATGGACTCAACATGTAGTGAAAATTGAGACAATTTTTAAAGATGATAATTTTTGGGCGTCTGAGTTAATTGAATTTATTTTTAATGGATAGTCTGTTACCAGAAATAATCGACTCTAGAAAAAACGGAAGCATGCCAATTAAGGATCCACATTAGATAGAAGAAGCAATTGCTAAGAGAAAAAGGACAATTATTGAGATGTGTATAATTTCCTGTTACTTTTTCATATTTATTATTTGTAAAAAGTTGAATTATATAATTCTGAGAAAAACACATTTTAAGCCATTATTACAGCAGCGAACGAGGTGAATTTCTTATTTAAATATGATTATTTTTATTAATTATGTAACCAATTTTTGTTTTTCAGAGAGTAGGCAATGCATTGAAAAATGTTATCAATACAGTATCAAACATCAATATTGTAAAATATCGTAATACGAAACAAGTAATAATTAAAATTCTCAAATTCTATACTGGAAAGCATATAATACACATAACTCTCAATAAAAAATTACAACAAAAAGAAAATTTGCACATTGGCACTACAGCATTAGGTAGTTTACTGTTGAATTTGGGACAGTAACCGCAGAACACTAATGAGACGAGACGGTGGCATTGCAAAATTAAGACCTCATTTTTTTTGTAAATATCAAGAAAATATTTCACCTCATATTCGAAGAGAATTGTTTTGGATGCAAATTTATTATTTGAATCTAAGACTAAACTGCTCGTTTACAATGAAGAGATGAACACTGATGTATTTAGGAAATGGACGACTGAGAAATTAATTCCAAATTTATAAAAACCATTTTTCATTATAATGGATAATGTACAATATCACAGCGTTGAATTAGAGAAACTACCAACAACAACATGAATGAACGTGGATATTTGTAATTGGTTAACTGAGAAGAATATCTATTTTAATGCATGTATGTTGAAAAAAAAATTATTACATTTAAGAAAGCTGCATAAGCTACCAAAGAAATATATTGTTAATGAGTTTCTTCGACAAAATGGTCATGAAGTTAAATTTCACTCGTTATTATTCTGAATTTTATGCTATTTAAAAACATACTTTTGGTGATGATGCAGTTGTAAGCATGTGGCAAGAAATATTAAATCAGTACCACTCTCAATTTTGTGAAAATTGTACCCGACAAATTCATAATATAATCCAAACCACAAGGATTACGCAAAAAGCTATCCTTAATAATTTACTCACTTTTGAATTTTCTACAATTTCTTGTTATATAATTTTAATGTAATTCTTATGGTTTAATAATAAAGGGCTAAACATGAAAAAATTTCTATTTTTTTTTTTTCTCAAAACAAGAACTTTATGAAAAATATGTATTAATAAAATTTGTTTAGTTTCTTCTTCCCCTTATTTTTTGTTTCAAAAGTTTTTTATTATTCTTCATATTTAGAAAAAACGAGTTTTTACCTCACGTAATTTCAATCCATTAATGATACTGGAATAAACACATTGACACAAAAATACTAAAACATTTCATTGTACTTTAAATTCACTTTTTTGACAACTTGATAACTAAACATGTCTACATTATTATTAATGATGCAGCGCGTATTATCGGATTTGCACGGATCCTGCATATATACGTAAACTAATTATTTATGTGATAGCGTCGATGTCTTAGAACATTAGACACGTACCCAACTAATTTGTAATACATATAATATTATAAGATACGAGACAAGCCGCAATATTATTATTAACATAACTCGGTGCTAAATTACCTGAACTATATTATAACCAGTGATACATCTGCATACGTTTATATTTAAGCTTTTGTTTAAATATAGAGCCTTAAAAGTTTAGGACAATAATTTATGTTCTTTATTTTTTTTCTATATTTAAAGATATTATTTATTTATTCACAAAAGACGAGATACAGACAGGACAAGTCCCAAATATAGTATCTACGTAATTGCAGGAATAATATAAATTTAATAAACACTTTATCTTATTGTGTACTTGTTAGTAAATAAAACGCTGTCTTATAATATTTTATTGGTCATTTTGTACTATTACCCCTTTGTGAATTCTTGCGCTCCTTTTCTCTTTCTGGATTTCTCTACATATTAATTGATTACATCCCTAGATTATACTATACGTACCTGAAAAATTTAAAAATCAAATCTAAGTTCGATTTTCTGCCCTGATATATTTTATAAATATGCAATAATTCTAATATTAAACAATGCTTAATATTTAGTATTTACTAATCTAATTATATTAGATAAAATAAGTGTCTTGCGAATATTGGAGCTTTAGCTACCCTGTAGTATGTGGAAAGGAATGAATTATTCAAACAGTCAGCAATAATTAAAATCCAATTGGCCATTTGCATTTTTAAAGCGTTCACATTTAAGTATTTCACTGCACCGCAACTTTTAATGGAATTTGCCGGCGCACTTTCTGACACTTTTCTTTTATTTTTTATTTCTTCCCGTGGCCCGCATTTCCACACCATTCGCCGCCCCAGCCACCCCCTCTAGCCCCACGCGCCATTAACCCATCTCTTTTCTAAATAATACACCGTTTGTCAGCCTGTTTGAACGAGCCATTTTCATATCAATTAAGGGAGCTAGGAAACATTACATAATTCATTCTAATTGGCATAGAAAGTTCGTTCGATGCGAAATCCGCGATTCTTGAAAAAGGGTCTTTATTTGCGCCAAAGGGGGGATTCTTTTCTGGAAACAATTGGGCATCGAGAGTTTTGTTTGCGAAATATTTTATAATTGGAGGATGGAGGTCGAAGTTTTTCCGAGGAGACTTCTTTTCATAACAGTATAAATAATACCTTATTACTATTTTAATGCAGAAGTTTGAACGCGAAACTCTTAAAGTGATTTATTAAAATATATGTCTAGCTATTAATTCCATGTTGGAAGGTAAGTTAAAGAACCAGGGAAAATTCTAGCGCTATAATTTAGAAATTAGATATAAAATTAATTGGTATTGTATTTAAAACAGACAATACTATGAAATAATTTCTCACCATTGTGAAACATTTTAATGAATTAAATTGTTGGTTTTATCTTTACTTGTTTTTATTTTCTAGTTAAAACCGTGTTAAAAGCCGCTTTCAGTAATTTTGAAGTAATTTAGAATTCGCCCATGTCGACTGCACTTATTGATTTTAATCTGTATAAATAGCGACAAATTTATGAAAGTTGTACATATATCTTTGAGAATGATAGATAGTCGAAACTAGCCAGAGAAAAATGAAAACAAAAAGTTAACAAAACCAAGGGTCTTAATTAACAATCTAATTGTTAGAGAAATGTTGGTTTGTCCAACTTTTTCTATTTAATAATAGTTATCTCTTGATGCACAAAATTCATGCTTCTAGTGCGTTTATTTTTTATTTTGATATATAGACTAAAATAATGTTTGTAATTGAATAGAATATTTTATACAGGGTGATTCATTAAGGGTGGCCACTGGCCGTATCTCGGAAACCGTATGTCCTAGAATTTGGGGAAAAAAATTGTAATGACATAATCGGCCAAAAGAAGATGCGTTGGAATATTTTTAAATGCGTAGCTTTTCGCTAGGTGGCGCATTTTACCATTTGCATAATTAATTTGCGTTTTTTACAAAATATTACCGCATTAAAGCTATTGAAAATTATCAAAATTAGAAACTACTGTACTTGGTTTACAATTTTTGCTTAAGTCATTTTTTCTATCACCTACAGTTAAGTCGTGGGGGAAGTATACTTTTGTTTACAGAAAATGGTATACTTCCGCATACCTTTACCGATTTTCACAAGCTTAGGCTCAATGGAAAGAGTATTAGAAGTTAATTACAAAAATAAATAACATTAACACATTTAATCTATGCGCTGGCAACTAGAGGGCGTTATGTAACACTTAACCCTATTTATGTATTTTTCTCGGAAATATCAAATGGAATTATATAACTCGAAGCAGCTTACAAAAAAGAAAATGAAATTACATATTGTTTCGTTAAAAACGCAAACTGATATCTCTTGTCATTCCAAAGATATTTAGATTTTTTAAATTTTCGTTGTTGTTTTTCGTTGTTTTCGAAGTGGTTCACCCTGTAAGGTGTAAATGAAAATATATGGCTAAAGTTACTTTTAGAAAAAATGTCATGTAAAAACAAATGACAACAATATTTATTAGCATAATTAATGAAAAATAATAAAACTTATTACCCATAACAGAAATTTACAAAACGCTGACATTACTAAACGCACCCATTATCTAGTTATTTTAGAAACTCAAAATGTTTCCCCTAATTTGCTGTACCTACACAAATTCAGTCCTTCTAGAGTGAAATTTTATCCTAGATTCCTTAAAATATCTTCAATGGTTTTATATGGATAAGCTGTAACATTACGAGTATGTCAAACTATTTTCCTGGGCGATGTTGTAAAAGTAATCAAGTCACCTTTGGAAATGACATTTCTGTTTTGTGATTGTTTATTTATAATTTGTTGTTGCTGTCAAAGTTAATTTAAACGTTTGAAAAATCACTTTATTATAATGCTTTATTTTTCAAATGAAGAAGCATATGATATGCTAGCAGTGTATTTTGAAAGTCTACAAAATGCAGTCATTGCTGAAAGAGAATATCGGTTACGATTTCCTGAAAGACGGCGTCATTCAAGAAAAGTTTTTAAAAGACTGGCAGAACGATTACGAAAAACTGGCAATGTTCTACCTGTTTCGGTAAGAAATAGGGTACGTAGAAGACAAAATGAAGAAAATGTTATTAACGTCTTGGCATACGTTAACGCTGAACCACGTGCAAGTATTAGGGAAATTGGAAGAGATCTAGAATTAAATTATTCTTAGGTGAATAGAATACTAAAAGAACATAAAATTCACCCTTACTATGTTGTTTTACATCAAGAGTTAAAAGAACTAAGATCGACGACTAGATTATTGCAACTGGTTGAAAGGAATGTTAAATGATAATCAACAATTTCTATCTGCAATATTATGGACGGATGAGGGTACATTTCCAAGCTCTGGTAAAATTAACTTGCACAACAGTCACTACTGGTCAGAAACAAATCCACACTGGCAGAGAGAAGTCAATTACCAAAATCGCTGGAGCATAGATGTGTGGTGTGGTATTTTAAATAGGAAGATAATAGGACCTTTTTTCTTTGAAGAAAAATTAACGGGCCAAAGGTACTTAGATTTTTTAACTAACGATTTGCCCATCGTCCTAGAAGACGTTCCAATTTGTAACAGATTAGACATGTGGTATCAACAAAATGATTGCCCAGAACATTTTGCCGCAGGTGTCCGAAATTATTTAGATATTGTATTTTCAAATAAATGGATTGGAAGGGGAAGTATTTTTCCATGGCCAGTAAGGTCACCAGATCTTACGGTTTTAGATTTCTTTTTATGGGGTAGAATTAAAGATTTGGTTTTTAAAACACGTCCAACTACACGTGAGGATATGAAAGAAAGGATTCGGCAGGCAGTAAGAGGTATTTCTGGTGCTGAAATTGAGGCCAGTGTCAATTCCACTATAGAAAGATTGAATTTGTGCATAGCAAATGATGGGAAACATTTTGAGTACCTAAAATAACTATGTAATAGGTGCAGTTATCAATTTTAGTTTTTTGTATTTTTTTTCATTAATTATGTTAATAAATATTGTGCCATTCGATCTAACTTGATATTTTTTTGAAATGTAACTGTAACAGTATTTTTTCACTTACAACTTACAGGGTGAACCAACACTTCGAAAACAACGAAAAACAACAACGAAAATTTAAAAAATCTAAATATCTTTGGAATGACAAGAGATATCAGTTTGCGGTTTTGACGAAACAATATGTAATTTCATTTTCTTTTTTGTAAGCTCCTTCGAGTTATATAATTCCATTTGATATTACTGAGAAAAATACATAAATAGGGTTAAGTGTTACATAACGCCCTCTAGTTGCCAGCGCATAGATTAAATGTGTTAGTGTTATTTATTTTTGTAATCAACTTCTAATACTCTTTCCATTGAGCCTAAGCTTGTGAAAACCGGGTAAGGTATGCGGATGTTACAGACCATTTTCTGTAAACAAAAGTATACTTCCCCATCACTTAACTGTAGGTGATAGAAAAAAATTACTTAAGCAAAAATTGTAAACCAAGTACAGTAGTTTCTAATTTTCATAATTTTCTAAAGCCTTAATGCGGTAATATTTTGTAAAAAAAAACGCAAATTAATTATGTAAATGATAAAACGCGCCAACTAGCGGAAAGCTAAGCATTTAAAAATGTTTTTACGCATTTTCTTTTGGCCGATTATGTGATTAGAATTTTTTCCCCCAAATTCTAGGATATACTGTTTCCGAGATAAGGGCGGTGGCCACCCTTAATGAATCACCCTGTATATATTATCTAATTAAAGAAAATAGAATATAATTTTTAATTTTTACATAAAATATTAATGTAATTTTTCCATTTAAAAAAGCATTAGTTTAGTACCTTAGTCTAGAGACATGTATAAATAAATCTTCGTTTTTTTTCTTAGAGAGGCGCTTTGTAACATTAAGCAGAGTGAATATTCCGGTGGCGTCGTGAGTTAAACAGCCCATTACCAAAACACTCATGGATCTCGTCTCGAACATAGCGGATTTTGTGTACCCAAAAATTTATAACAAGGAAAAAATCCCACCCCCGGGACACTTAAATAAAAACTACACTTCAAGTCTCGAAAGTGGCGGATTAGGCGGTGGCGGCGGCGGCGACTCCCAACTCCCAGAGCCAGTGGGGCGCGCTGAAAAAAAGTTGGGACTCCTCGGGCACCCGGCCGTTTTCGCTCTTTCCACTCGCCCCCTCGCCTCTCACTCCTTCCGATAGTTTGCATAATTTATCGGCGCTTTAAATAAAATTAAGGCCAATTTCAAAGAGATCTTGAACTCAATAACACTTTGGATATTACGGGGGCGTCGGCAACAACGTCACGTCTCCCTTCTCCCTCTCCCGTGACGTTTACTCCCTTCGTAATGCAATTTCGTCGCTCTCTGGAAGTTTGATTTACTTAATTTTATTATATAATTTCCAAAGAGAGATTTTAGATTTTGCAAAACGTTTAATGTGCTCTAATTCAATTTACCAACTCGTCTGTATAATTATTTCTTCAAGATTATATTACATATATAATAGATAGTTATAATATATTTCTATCGGTAATAAATTTCTGAGTTAACGTTTTAATATCTGGATACAACAAGAAATTAAAATTTAATATCAAGCTTAGTAATAAGAAGCTCAATATCAATTTTCCATTAATTCTACTGAAGATATTTTAGCAAAATTTTCAATATTTATCATATAGATTTAAATATAAGTTGCTTTCCTATTTACAATACAGAAGTATGAAGAGATTGTTTTTGGTCTTAACATTTTTCTAAAATTTATTAGTATTACAAAAAAGCTCCGATAGGCACTACAAAAAAAAACATTTGGAACAAACAATACAAACATCTAAAAAATATAACAATGACTTCTTCCTAGTCGTAGTCATACCTAAAAAAGGTTTTGTGCAACTCGTTATTAATAATAACTTTGAATAAAATTATTATTATATTTAGTTATAACCTTTATCTCATAGGCAATCAAGTAATATGATATATGTATATATATGTAACCAACAAGAGATATAATTTAATATTTATTTTATAGTTCGTGGATGTGGGTCGAGGAACAGCAGAAATTATTCGTTGGGACCGTTCAAGCGGGAGGCCGGATCGAGAAATTATCAACATTCCCAGGTCCCTTGGAAAATTTCAAAATACTTCCTCTAGCAAATTATAATTGCTAAAGCAGAAATCGTTTACTCAAGCGGTTTCACGGCACCTCAATACAGATAAGTGCCTTTCATCCATCTCCCTCGTTCGCTCTAACAAATCCATTGATGCAGCAATCACGCCCTCATTCTACCGAAACCTACGTTTTATAGATAATTTCACTTATATTTTAACACAGCACTCTCCGTTCTCTCTAATCTAGAGGAAATTCTACGGCACTGTAAAGAATTTAATTAATCCCATTCATCTTTTCCTTATTAATATACATATTTCTAGTAGGCACTGCATATTTCATTAGATACTTTTGCTGCTGTTGAATCATAATTAAGCACGGGGGAAAGTAAATACAATGAACTCATTTAGATGCGCGAGCAGGTACACGGATGTGTCGAGGAATCTTTAGAATACTTGTGAAAAGTGATTTATTTGTTTCTCGTGCATTTTGACCTGCTAATTGTTTTGCTAAAACGCAATGGATCAATAAAAATAGATTAAATATAAAATATGTTTATATAGCAGAGGGAATTTTATTGCACGCAATGCTTTTAAAATAATGTACGCCCATGTCCACTGCACACACAAACATATAACTTTATGCAATATTTTATAGTGTAAATTGTAATATTCCTCAAATAAATATAATGGATTGCATGAGGTATTCCAGGTAAGCTATCATTCAACAAATTTAATGAATTTGACAAATATATCTAAAAATTAAAATGTATCAAATCAATTTTAATTGCCCTAATTGCCATTCAGAGGTTAACTTGTTGTTGACATTTTAATTCTTTAGTGAATTTTCTTTGATAGAATTGTCTATTATTTATCTGTGAATGTATAAAGTAAAATACAAAATACCTGCATTATCATCTATCTACATAGATTTAATAATAATAAGTCCCAAAGGTTATTGTGTTGTATTCTCTATAAAAAAATCTACTAAATATATTTTGTAAAGATTGTCATCTTCAGTTTCACTTTAGGACCGTATTTTTTTATTTAAAAAGAGAAATTGATTGGAAACAGTTTATATTTTCATAAAAGGAATAAAATACACGTGTCATAAAAATATCATTAAAATAAATCAGCGCTTACTGTAGCTAGTATATGCAGAAAAAAAATTGAAATGCCATTTAAAATTTGAAGGGCTACTGTTAAGTTATTTTCATAAATATGTAAATTAATGTAATTTTAATTATAAGTAAAGGTGGTGATAAATGTATTTGTAAAAAGAGATTTAGTCTAAGAAAGACAGAAATACACAAGTAATAAAATACTCGACTGAATATATGAATATTAAACTTACTTATAAGCGTATTCCAATAAGTCGTGCTGAGACTACAAATCAAATATTTTTATTAATTGATTTTCTGGCGCCTATTTTACACAATTGTTTATTTTATACATAAACTATCATCTACACTTTATTAAAATTTTTCTTAATGAATAATGTAGATTTTGGAAAAGGATAATTATATAAAATTATAAAAATTATTTAAATATTTTATAATATACTTAGGTATAGAAGTGAACGCCTCGATAGGAATTACAGAGGTAGAGTCATATAACAGTTAGAAGGATTAGGTAGAGGATTGTTGGGGTGGAGGTTTTAAAGTTCTTAGGGAAGATTGCTCGTAAACTTGGATATTGTGGATAGTAGGTTTGCAGGAGTTGGAGAAATCATTACAAATCATTTTGTAAATTTTAACGTCTGTTTTGATGGATATTCCGTTATTTTTGTATGCTACATTTCTAAATAATTTCAGCCTAGTTGTGATTTTTGCTTTATTTAAAGTTGTGAGATTTTTAATATTCACTGTGTGATCTATAGTAATACATATGTATTTGATGTATTTGATAGTCGTAAAGGGGGAATCCGTTGTTGGGAAGATATGAACCAGAAGCAGAATAATTTGTAATTTGTGGGGTTTGATTTTAATTCGCCATTTTGCAAACCAGTGTTGCGGAAAGTCAATAAGTTGCTGAATGGATTTAAGAGTTTTAGGTATAGTGTGTGCATGGGCAATTAGGGCTGTGTTATTTGCAAATTTAAGTAGATATTATATTAAAGTAAAGAGGATCAGGATTGTAGATGTCGAAGCAGAAAATGTTGTAGAGTAGTGGAGATAGAGGAGATCCTTGGGATAGACCTTGTAAAAGGAGGGGAGCGAGTGTTATTGATTTTGAGATTTGAGGGATCTGTTTGAATAGAATTGCTTGTTAAGGAAAATAATATGGGCAGAAATTTTAAGGAGATAACATTTGCACAACAAATCTTAGTGCCAGACAGAAGGCTTTTATAATATTTACCAATGATGTGGAAGGATGGCTGAATCCTTTTCTTCGAGGTGTGAGGTTTGGAAGTTTGAGGAAAGGATTGTAAATGGGAGGATAGTGGATAGAAAGTCTAATTGGTAATTCGGGATGCAGTCACAGATGTAGGATAGCATTTTATTTTTGAGGAGTGATTCGTATAATTTTTCTAGAATAGGAAGTGATAGGATGATAGCTGAATATTATCAATGAAGGTTGGTTACATTTTGGAATGCAAATGATTATTCCTAGTTTCCATTCGGAAGGAAAATATTGGTTTTGGTAAATTTTAATATGTGTCCATGTACTAGGGACACGACTTAGCAGTACACGCTGTATTTTTACCAATATTTACGTATTAAAATAGTAATAGTATTTTTATATATAAATAAATCGCTGTACAAGTCGTTAACAAGATTTTATTGGTTAAAATAAGGGTCCTGTGGCTTTGAATAAATCGAATTGAAATAATCAAATTTGCATGTCATAATATCTGGGTCTGTTATAGTCTCGTTTGTAATTGTCATATAGTTCTTGTAGTTTATCCATCTTTTTGTATCTGTTGAATATTGCAATTTCTGTCCAATATTTTTTGCCTCTTGATTCGTTGATTTTCCTAGAACTATTGATCCAACTCTCAGACTTATATTCCGTAGTTAGTTTTTTAATCCCGTTTTTTCAGTTTGTTAAAATTTTGTCGAAGTTTAGAGTTTTTCGTTAGTTAAATATTCCTGTAGATCTATCTCTAAGATAAAATTTGGAAGAGGATATTTTTAGAATTGTTTCTTGATTTGAAGATTGTTTTGTATAATTGATATATTTTATAATTAGTTTCATTTAAATGAGAATGAAGATTATTACTATTATTATTGATTTATATAGAATGTCGCTGAATTGGGATTAAATTGTATTAGTCTTTAATTATAAAAATCAGGATAAAAAACTAAATAAAGAAAACAGTTTCGAAAACAAAAATATTTAAGTCGGAATGTAACCTCATTAAACTTGATTTGAGGTTTATTTACACTAGAAGTACTATAAGTTGTTATACGTCATCTATTTTAAAAGTAATGGTCGCCAGTTTGCTGCGAGCTGTCTGATTATAAAGACCTGTGAAATGTGTTTTTTAACTTTGTTACATAGTGCAATAAGCATTCGTTTGAACAGCAATAAGCAATCAAGTTTTGTGTGCGGCTGACATCAAAGGCTTGGCCAGGCTCAGCAACATCCTGGTGGTCTCCTAGCCCCTTTCAGTCCCGACATGGCTTCGTACGACTTATATTTGTTTTCCTGACTGAAGAGAGAGCTGAAAGGATAACTTTGGGAGTCCGTAGAAAACATCCAAAAGCATATTACAACGTTCCTAAGAGGCGTTTCAGTTGAGATGTTTCAGGGTGCAGGCATGGCAGACACTTTTCCGCAAGTATATTGATGCTGGGGGAGAGATTTTTATTTGGGAGTCCATGGAAAACATCCAAACGCATATTACAACGTTCCTAAGAGGCGTTTTAGTTGAGAAGTTTCAGGGTGCGGGCATGGCAAACACTTTTCCGCAAGTATATTGATGCTAGGGGAGAGATTTTTATTTGGGAGTCCATGGAAAACATCCAAAACCATATTACAACATTCCTAAGAGGCGTTCCAGTTGAGATGTTTTAGTATGCAGGCATGGCAGACACTTTTCCGCAAGTATATTGATGCTGGGGGAGAAATTTGAACCGGTACGATCAATAAATATATTTTCCCCAGAAATTGTATATTACTTTAATAATGGACCCTGTATATTAATTTTTACCAAACAAGTCAAAATAACCGGTGAACAAAATATGAAAATTTTAAGAAAATACTATTACTGTAAGTACATGATATATATCATACATAGGATTATTTATTATTTGTTATCTATCTTCAGTAAATATATACAGAGTTTAGTTTCGCAGAAAAGCAATATGGTAAGTATTTTGTATATTAGAACTCTCAGGGCTCTTAAAAAGGTTTCTTAGATTTTCCAGTTCAGATGAATATTTATACTCTATATGAAGTGCATTTAATTAAAACAAAAAAAATCTTGATATATGTTCGGCAACTATTTATATCCTACGTCGAGAATGTGAAAAATACTTGAGGAGGTCGTATTCAATATCCTGATTACATTGTATATTTTAATTATAACAATCTCAAATTGTAAGTTCGACTACGTAAGGCGTTATCTTCATCGCTATGACTGTCTGAGGAAACACGAACTTCTATTTTTAATAGAACTTATTATGTTAGCGCAATTTAAGGATCAAAATTATATTTATGTATATCTTTTTAAATTAAAGAAAAATTTGTGCATGAATTTTTTTTGAAAATGTGTATCTTTTATTTGAAAAATGTTATGCAGTTTTACGTAATTGAAAAGGCAATAAAAAAAGATTTCCATAGAGAAAATTATAACAAATGTTTTTTAAATCTTCAAGAATATCAACAAAAATAGAACATTAAGTTTTAATATCATTGATACTTGTTGCGCTACACTCTTGATGGAACCAGATATGCAAATTTGGTGAATATTGAAATGAAAGTTTAAACTTTGAAAATGATTGGCAACAATCGAAACACGTGTCAGTTAACTGATAATAAATCTATGGAATATAACAAGTGTCTTACTTCACCAAATTAAGTTTAAAGTTTCAACTGTAAACTTCTTCTTTAAATACAGTGCCCAAAGGTTCATAAGTTCAAAACATTTTTTGTATAAATTATATTTATTCGAACCTTAATACTGTTACTCTAATCACCTATTATATAATTAAAATTCATTAGTACAATGTATTAAAATCCTTTAGTTCGTTGTAGAAAATCAAATAATAAATTTAAAAATAGGAAAACATTTCGTATAGATTCACGTAGTTTTCGTATTTTTAAATTTATTTAAATTCATTATTCATCATTGCAAAAAAAACAATTTTACCCCTTTGAGAAATTTTGTTTGATACCTTAGTGCCCTAATCTGAAGTCAAGACGGTGTAATATATATATTAAAATAAAATATATTTATTTGTAAATATTTCGTTATATTTTAAACCAAATTATATTTTAACAATAGGTAAATGTGATCAGTGCACTGTGATTTTTATTTTATACTTTTCTTTAAATTCCTTCTGCTATAGTATCAAAAAGTAATCTAGAAATATCTTATTACTAATTTGTAGTGATAACATCGAGCATATCTTTTAAAACGTCTGTGGTATGCGTCAAAAATAAAAATATATATTGCAGAAAATATTACACGAACAATGTATTCATAATATGTTTATTTAGTGATATACAGAAATGGCTTGGAGCCTCTGTTAGGTTATAAGCTCTTTAAAGGAGTCAATTTCTTAATAAATTATTTTAAAAAAAGCTATAAACTTTAACATAATTTTTAAGAATATTTATTAAAAAAGTAAATATTCAAAAATTAAATTTTATCAAATTATCAATAGTGAGTTGAATGTAGTTTTCTATACTATTGAAAGCTAAAATTATAACAAAAAAAACTGTTACTGTTTTTGCTCATTTGTAATTTAGGTATTACATTATATAGAAATAAATTAAACAAAAAGTATTAGTTATTTTAAACCAGCAATTATTTTCAAATTAAAGTTTTAAAAGTTTACAATTGGAAATTAATTAACATACAACTTTGGTGTAATACTCAATTGAAAATATGTTAAATTTAGGTTTATACTATTTAAATGATTTTATTATAGTAAAATTCTACATTTTTTGCAATGAAAAGTTTATTATATTATTGTTTTAATAATTTAGTTAAGAAGTATATGAAAATGTATAATCCTAGATAATATCTTACTATATTAACTGAATACCACTTTATTGGTTAATAACATTAATTTCACGAATGTTTAGAATTTGATTAAATTAGACACAAAATTATTAACAATATACGTATTACTTATTATTTATGTTGGATGCTTGAAGCCATAACATTGTGGTACATCTTGAATCAGAAACTTTATCAGACTGTAATAAAACTGTATTTTGTTAACATCACATACGAAATTTATTCAGTGACTATAGTTTAAAGCTATAAGTTACTGTAAGTTTGATAACAGCCTTGTAATGGTTGAAATTCTAGTTACTGAATAAATTCTGTGTGTGATATTAACACATTATAGTTTCATTTATCATCTAATAACATTTTTATTAACTTATTATTTACATAAATAAATATATTCACTATAAATTTATCCTATAACTAAAGTCCTACCTAAAGTCTCACTTAAATAAACTTTATTTTAAAGCTCGCCATGATAACTGAACTAAAGTATCTTAATAAATCTTTCTACAAGCTGCTCAAACATTTATCGAACAAATTTCCCTACGCAACCCTAATCACTAATAGATTACCTGTCTAAAACATATACATATAATAATAACCCATTCTGCAATGCTGTTATTTATTAAAATAAAATAAATATAATTAAGCAGAAAAACTTGCTGGTTCTATAATAATTATCTGAATTATTTTATTTATTTAATAATGACTATAATTACTATATTTACACATCTCATTACTTAAATAATAATCGGACACCAAAATAATATTAAAATTAAATTAGGCAATAGAACTAAATCATATGTAATATTTTTTTTTAATTTAACAAAATACATATAAATATTTGAAATAATTATTTTTGGGTGATATATTAAACAGCAGTGAGTTGGCAAATTAAATGTACGTCTACAATTTCCCAAATTAATAATTACATTATGGCGTGTGAATTATTAAACTGTACAGAATAATTGTGTTGGATAAATGTTTTGTTTTTTTTTTTAATTTTTAATTTCATGTTACACGAATTTACGGAAATTAATGAAACTACACATATATTTACAATCCAATGAAGCAGTGAATGTAATCAACCATATTTATCATTTTAGAATTAAATTCTACCGAAAACTTAAAAATGTAGGAAATGTCCAATTAAGTTCACATGAAACAAACAGTTTTTATATTCAAAACGAAGGATTGCCTATTGGATCCCCACTACTCTACGGAAATATTCATGAGTCATTTAGAAGAACAACTCTTTACAAATAACACTTCTAAAAAAAACATCCAGTATTAGTGCAGATATGTCGACGATATTTTTTCGCATTTGGAAGGGTACATACGGACAACTAGACGCATTTTTAACAACATTAAATTGAATCGACCGAAAAATTCAATTCACAATCGAAAACAAACTAATGTTTTTGAACATCTCAATAGAAAACAATACATTAAAATCTTCTATATACAGAAAACCATCCCTTCAACTTTACAAGAATTTGAACAAATAAAATATTATAATATACCAAATTCATATATTCACAGTCTAATCAAAATGCTGAGCGAAGGTGATCTAACCAAGAATTGTACATAATATATGAAATAGCCAAAAAGAAGGGATTCAAAAACGTCGATAGAATCTTAAAACGAAAAAAGGGAAACAGTTAAAAGACTTCAATTCAATGGAGAATAGAGAAAATAAACCAAACAGTTCGGAGTCATTACATTCATTCCATGTTTAAGCGAGAAGGTCAGCAATGAATTAAAGAAACACAAAGTTAAAGTAATCGAAGTTAGTAAATAGTAAGTTAGAATTAATAGAACCACTAGAAAATTCCGGAATTCACCAAATAATGTGTGAAAATTGCAATGGGAAATATATCGCGCTATCGGAAAGAAGCTTTGAAACTATATAGTTATAACGAATATACAAAAAAAACATAAAAAGCCAGACCAAGGGATCATGACTGTCGGATAACTAATTTACAAGGGACATGCTTTAGCCGACATAAAACCGATTCACTTTGCCGCAAATTAAATCTCCTTGAAGATCTTGACATAGTGAAAGCAATTCGGTATAGCGATTATATATTTAATAACAAGAAATAATTATCAACAAGTTCAATTCTAATTTCAGTACTTTTCCACAATCAGCACCAATATATAATATTGTTACATACTCATTTGTACCAGTTAAAATTTGTAATTCTTTTGAAAATAATCGTCGTTGATCGACATCTATGTCAGCAAAATGAATACAAAAATATGAAACATGACAAGTGATTTAACTTAAACTTATCTAAATATACCTTTAAATTCCTAATAACGAAGACAAAAATTAGACCTGTAATTTTGTGCAAATACTTTCCAACATAAAATATATGCTATAACTGTTAGTGTGTGCAAAATCTTACTAACATTCATTTATTTTAAATCAGGACATTTGAATAAAATTTTTATAGGCTTAGTTAAAGAGGTGAAAAAGAAAGAGAAATACCGGTTAATGTTAAAACCTGTTTACATTAATCCCAAAAAACTAATTAAAAACAACCCTTAACAATTTGAGTAACAATTTGTATCGCTTTGAATTGCATTAAATATTAGATGTACAAATGATTAATCGTAATTATTTCAAGAAGTTAATGTGAAAATGAATTGATTTCATTCCTTATTTGTGGTTAGAAATTATGTTTACTGATTAAAATAACAGTAGGGAAGCCGAAAAGTCTAACATAACTTTTAAAATTAATAAGTTTTAAATATTCAAAATGGTAACATATAAAGTGCATATCCGATACTGAAATTTTTAGGAATTCTAACAAGAACAAAAATGCTATATGAGCGTGCGAATTGATTTGTTTCTTTTTCAGCGAAGGTTTTGAATCTTTAGATGTTTTCGCATTTTGGTTTAAAAACGCTGGAGGTTCTAGAAAGTTAGTTGGATAAAATTAGTTGGAAGAAATTTCGGCACAAACTCAAAAAGAGTTTGAAGAACAGATAAGAGTACAAACGCCTACATGAGATGAAAAATATATAGAATGAAGGAAAATTGGCTAAACTCACTGAAAACAAGACACACAACACGTGTATTTCTCTGCTCAATAAACAGCGTCGAATATCTTTCTTGTAAAAAATTGTTACGGCTGATGAGAAATGTATACTCTGAAATAATCCGAAACGCAGAAGGTCATCGGTTCGCAAAACCGAATCGCTTCTGAAACAGAGTTCTTTCTTGGTGGGATATCAAAAGCATACCTAGGGCCTGCTTTATTATGATTTTTCAAGTATGTAATAAAGTACCTCCGCACTGTTACCAATGTCAATTAATCTGCTTAAGGCAAGAATTGGAAATAAAATAGCCGTATTCTAACAAAGAAGAACATCCAGAAAATGTTTTGCATGACAACGCCAAATCACATACTGTTACCAATACAAAAAAACATAATGCATTTCGGCTAGAATATCTTACAGGGGAACTACTCATTTTGCGCCATCAACAGCTAACACCCCTTCCCCTTCGGAACAGAGGAAACCGCAATTACCCATGAAACCTTCAAGTGGAATTTAAATTTACGATTAAATTTTTAATATAGGTTGGTTTCAGTCTTACTGAAAAACTAAATGTTCATCACTGAGATTGTCCAATATTTACTTAATAAAACACTGGTATACCGTGAGGTTTTAAAAATTAATTTATTGTTCTAAGACAATTGTTTCGCCACACTGTGGCATCATCAGGTGTGACAAAATACAAATTGTGTTTATATAGTAACGGAGTGGGACTATATGAGGGTGGGGATTTAGGGGGGATTTGCGGTTGTTAACAAACATTTTCAATGATTTTACAACAAATAAATATTGACATGGAAATCAAAAAATAATTAATAATGGCGAATTGTTGGTCTCTGGTCGTTTAAAATGACTCCTCTCTTGTTAAATTTATTTATTTCCATGGATTCCAATAAATTGAGCTTCAGTCCCTTGTTGCATTTATGGATAACCTTAAAGTTGTTGTTAAATGTGTGGTTATGTTCCTGGAGATGTTCTGCATATGCCGAATTAGTTTTATTTTGGGTGAAGCACGTACGGTGTTTGGCCGACATATACATTACTGTAATCTCCACAAGGTAACAAATAGACGCCGATTCTTTATTTTTATCTGTTGGATCTTTTGCATTATTAATAAAGTTAAAGAAAGAAGTTCTGATATTAAGATTATTTAGAATTTTACCTATGTTGACTGACATTTGATCTTTTATTAAGTGATTATAATGGAGTTTCAACTAGTCTATTCAATATTGTCCAATATTTATCTAAAACATTTTAAAGAAGAAGAAGACACGATTATCTTATTTTGATTTTATAAAAGATACACGTGAATATAGTTTCCATTAACTAGTCATTATCAAACATAAAATGCATAAAAAATTACGTAATCTTACCTATTTACACAAAGTAGTTAAATAGGGGAGTGTACAATACGTCAATCTGGTCGTTAAATTTAATAATTAAATAATAATTAAACTTTTAAAACATGCTGTTTATTATATACGTAACTGTTTTGCGATGCTTAAGTTACCAGTATTCAGGAAGTGCAGAAGTGTATGCATAAGAATATAATAACTGTAATAAACGGACATAGCCCACACCAAATTTGGAGAAAGTTCATAAAAATAATAGGTTAGACCATATAGCAAAATAATTTAAAAAGATATTTATCCTAATGGTATATATTGCCAGTCAATATATTGGTAATTTATTTCTGTCCTAATGTTCAAGCAACACGTTTGCTAAATCTAGAAATAAACGTAAATTAAATATTAAATTTGTGTAAAGTAACCAACATTTCATAAATATTAATAATACATAATAATTAACCATACAAGGAACTAGTTGCTAGCTTATAAATCTTTAACAAAAAGTCATTATTAAGTATTAATAATTCAATGAAAATAATTCTAACAAAATTCCTATGACAATAAATTGTAGAAAAATTAAAGAAATACTTTAAATCTTACAGTAAAATACGCGATCAGAAAACAACCTAATTAGAGAAGCGTAAATAATAGTTCATGTTGAATTTGACAAGAAGTGACCAAAACATGATTAGTGTTCCTAATCACCTTTGATAATATTACAGTGAGAGAATAAATAAAATGGATGAATTTACATTAGTAGAGAGGACACGCAAGAGAGTACGAGCCTCCATTAGAGGAGAATCTACCAAATCACTGGCAATTAAAGGAAGAAAAATCTACTTCCACTTCTACATCACCGGGCTTGATCCAAAAGTAATACTGGAACAACTTAATCAACATATTTTATTAATCAACATCATGGATTCCATATGTGAAAAAATGGTATCTAAAAGACCAGAGGACTACTCGTCGTTCAAACTATCTGTAATGCAATCGGATGCTGCTATCATTAAAAAGCCCAGTCTGTGGCCGGAAGGGGTATTCATCAACTCTTTTATATTTCGCCTGCAGATAAACGCTCGAAAATAGCTGAAACAGAAGACGGCATCAGAATAACACAACTAAATGTGCAATCGATATTAAACAAATTACCGCTAATAGATTTATTCTTGTTGCAGGAAAATATAGATATTCTATGTGTATTTGAACATTGGATTCCATTCAGTAAACCCTTGCCATCAATAGAAGGTTTCTGTGTTAGAGCTTACTTTTCTAGAAGTCATCACATTCATGGTGGTGTAGCAATTTATCTAAAAGATGAGTATACGTAAAGAAGAAAATGTGCAGTAATTAAAAAATAATTTTGTGTGGTGACTTAAATATTGACCAAATAAGAAATAATTGCAATTATAAGCTTTTTGATGTCTTATCATCATACGGTCTTAAATCGAGAAATAATGCACCTACGATAGTATTTACTAACATAAACGGCATTATATCATCATCATGTATTGAATGCATTGCAACGAATCTAGATTCGAAATTAGTAAACATTGACTTTGTCCAAGCAAATATAGGTGACCATTTATGCCTCATAGCAACTCTTAATATCAAAGCAAGGCATGAATTATTTCAGATAAATCATAGGCAAATTAATGAATTTAACTTAGCTATCTTGAATCATAGCTTAAAAGGCATAAACTGGAACACTATCTATCAGAAGTGTGATATCAATTTAAAATTTAAATATATCTTAGATAGTATATCAATCTGCTTGGACCGATGCTGTCCTCAATAAATAAAATTTGTCTCTGGCATCGAAAACAAACAGTGGGTAACCAGTGCAATAAGAAAAAAAGCTCATATTTAAGAAACTTGTTCTGGCTCATAAAGCAAACAGATGATAAAAAGTTGCAGATGATATATAAACAAAAAAAGGAACTAAAAGCTGAAGTAGTACATACGAAAAAGAATTTCTACTCGAACTTGATTAAAAACTCGGTAAATATTATTAGAACAACTTGTAATATAATTTATACTAATTTAGATCGTAAAACGAAAAAAAATGCCTAAATCTCTCACAGTGGAGAATAATAAAATATCTGACTCGGCTGAAATGGCGGAGCACTTTGGTAACTACTTCCAAAGTATTGTACCAGAAATAATAAAAAAAATACTTTCGAAAATACGTCACCAATAAATTGTACTAGCAGTAGTACTGTAATGTTAAATTTATTTTTCTTCCATCCCATTACAGACGTGGACATTTGGAATACACTCAGAAAATTTAATATAAATGAACCTGGTCCCGATGGGACTTAATCACATTAAAATCAATAATCAATGTCATATTTCCCCAGTTAGTATACCCCTTTAATCTATCTCTCAGTGAATGCACATTTCCTGAGTGTTTAAAAATAGGACGCGTACTACCAGTTTTTAAAGATGGAAATGATGATGATATGAGGAGATATAGGCCTATATGCATATTCCTATTATTTCGAAATGACTAGAAAAATTAGTCTATACTCAAATGTATGATTACCTTAATATAAATCGAATCATAAACGATAATCAGCATGGTTTCGTGACCCAAAAATCAGTGGAAACTGCTCTTTGTTCACTTATGAGCTATATTATTAATGCACTTGACAACAAAATATTTGTTATTATCTTGCTCTTTGATTTAACAAGATCTTTTGACTGTGCAAATTCACAAATTGTTTCAGAAAAACTCAACACCTATGTTTCAGGGGTCATGTGTCAGACTGGCTTCTGTCTTATTTGACAAATAGAAGTTTTTTTTGTTGAGATAAATGGTAAAAAATCTTCAAATAAGAAATTGTTGTATGGTGTACCTCAAGGGTCAATTCTTGGGCCACCGTTTTTTTACTTTTCATCAACGATTTACCAGAATATATAGCGTGTAATACTATATTGTTTGCGGATGATACGGCAGTAGTAGTTACAGCAGATTCTTCTGAGCAATTAAAGTCGAAGTGCATAGATATAATATTATCAATAAACTCTTGGTGCAAGCGGAATAAACTACTAAACGCTGCTAAAACTGTATGTATGCATATTAGCAAAAGAAAACAATTACCTGACGACTACAAAATTGCATTGACTGTGTGAAATATCTGGGTGTCTTTATAGACACGTATGTAAAAAATTAAGCCAAGCATACTTTGCTATTTTGCAAATGAAAAGACTTTAGTTCAAGTGGCTTGAAGTCAAAAAGAAATCAATTTAATCTTGAATTTTGGAGGCGTTCACTTCGTAGTACATTTTTAATGAATAACAGAAAAACGTTTTAACTTTTTTATACTACTTTTTATTTTTATACAACACTTTGTGACTAGTTTCGAATTACACAGTAATCATTATCACTTAGTTTGATAATGATTACTGTGTAATTCGAAACTAGTCACAAAGTGTTGTATAAAAATAAAAAGTAGTATAAAAAAGTTAAAACGTTTTTCTGTTATTCAAATCAATTTAAATTTCTTGCTGCCAGTGTTAAGTTGAGGCAATTTGGCAAAAGGGATGCGGCTTCTATGTTGTAGCAATTAGTTTCAAGTCCCAAAAGAGCAACTAATGTGAATAAAGCTTTTCACAGCACAGGCCAACAAATGCCTGAGTAATCTGCAGAAGAAGCATTAGCATTGATAAGTATAACAAAAATAACGTACAGAAAATATGAAATTATTAGAAAATCGGGATTAATTAAGGTACTAAAAATAAATCCATCCTACGATACAATTAAAAAAAAAACAAAAAATGTGCTATCCGGCTAACAGTGATTGTTTAATCACTGATTCATTGGCAGAAATTAAGTTGCTAGCAATTGTCGATTTAACCATTAAACGAGTCTGTATCATACAATCATGCTGAAAAGCTTGACAATTATATATTTATTTATTTTATTTATTTATTATGCTTTAGCTTTCTTCTTAACAAAATACACATGAATATATAAAAAAATAATACAAAACGTACAAACATTTTAGATAGAAGAAGCTGGGCGGAGTTCATGCAGTCTGATGATCTTCCACTCTAACCCATATTCCTGATAGGCAATGAGAGTCCAAGAATTCTCTGTGTTCTTTTTCCTATTATTATTTGCCTTATTTTAGGCGTATTTTCCATCTTTTAGCGGTGGAGATTTGACTTTGTCAAAAATGACATATGTAATGGTAGTGGTGGATAAAGCAGATATAATCAACGATTTACCAGAATATATAGCGTGTAATACTATATTGTTTGCGGATGATACGGCAGTAGTAGTTACAGCAGATTCTTCTGAGCAATTAAAGTCGAAGTGCATAGATATAATATTATCAATAAACTCTTGGTGCAAGCGGAATAAACTACTAAACGCTGCTAAAACTGTATGTATGCATATTAGCAAAAGAAAACAATTACCTGACGACTACAAAATTGCATTGACTGTGTGAAATATCTGGGTGTCTTTATAGACACGTATGTAAAAAATTAAGCCAAGCATACTTTGCTATTTTGCAAATGAAAAGACTTTAGTTCAAGTGGCTTGAAGTCAAAAAGAAATCAATTTAATCTTGAATTTTGGAGGCGTTCACTTCGTAGTACATTTTTAATGAATAACAGAAAAACGTTTTAACTTTTTTATACTACTTTTTATTTTTATACAACACTTTGTGACTAGTTTCGAATTACACAGTAATCATTATCACTTAGTTTGATAATGATTACTGTGTAATTCGAAACTAGTCACAAAGTGTTGTATAAAAATAAAAAGTAGTATAAAAAAGTTAAAACGTTTTTCTGTTATTCAAATCAATTTAAATTTCTTGCTGCCAGTGTTAAGTTGAGGCAATTTGGCAAAAGGGATGCGGCTTCTATGTTGTAGCAATTAGTTTCAAGTCCCAAAAGAGCAACTAATGTGAATAAAGCTTTTCACAGCACAGGCCAACAAATGCCTGAGTAATCTGCAGAAGAAGCATTAGCATTGATAAGTATAACAAAAATAACGTACAGAAAATATGAAATTATTAGAAAATCGGGATTAATTAAGGTACTAAAAATAAATCCATCCTACGATACAATTAAAAAAAAAACAAAAAATGTGCTATCCGGCTAACAGTGATTGTTTAATCACTGATTCATTGGCAGAAATTAAGTTGCTAGCAATTGTCGATTTAACCATTAAACGAGTCTGTATCATACAATCATGCTGAAAAGCTTGACAATTATATATTTATTTATTTTATTTATTTATTATGCTTTAGCTTTCTTCTTAACAAAATACACATGAATATATAAAAAAATAATACAAAACGTACAAACATTTTAGATAGAAGAAGCTGGGCGGAGTTCATGCAGTCTGATGATCTTCCACTCTAACCCATATTCCTGATAGGCAATGAGAGTCCAAGAATTCTCTGTGTTCTTTTTCCTATTATTATTTGCCTTATTTTAGGCGTATTTTCCATCTTTTAGCGGTGGAGATTTGACTTTGTCAAAAATGACATATGTAATGGTAGTGGTGGATAAAGCAGATATAAGCAGAAGGAAGAGAGAAATGAATTCGAACACGCAAATAGCGTAACAACTTCATTTGTACCGTTGAAATTTTATGGATTTGATGAAAGGAAACAAAGAAATATACTATTGCAAAACACGCGACCGTCCTCTACCTGGTATTGCAGGCCTATAAGATTTTGGTTTGCCAATGAGGCTGAAAAAGTCATTTTAAAAGAATTCAAAAATGTGAGAAAACAAATCCAAAAAATTCTACCAAACTTTGTGGAATTTAACGGTCAGAGACTTGAAGTGGCACACATATTCGAAGAAACAATGGTTGATGGTAAAGTATGTAACATTTTAGCATCGAACAGGGCTACTCAAAAATGTTATATTTGCAAAGCTACGCCGAAAGACATAAACTATTTTTTACGACAACGTATAAGCGATCCAGAAACATTTTGTAGGGGCTTGTCCACTTTGCATGCCTAAATCAGGCTAATGGAATGTGTTTTATACAATGGCTATAGGTTAGATGTTCAGAAATGGCAATGTCGTAAACCTGAATAACTAAATAATGCGACTAGAGAGAAACTAATAAAATAGATTTAGAACAGAGACAGGATTATTACCAGATACTCCGCAGCAAGGAGGAGGTAACACGAATGATGCAAATAGTGCTAAAAGTTTTTTTAAGAATGCTTATGTAGCTTCCACGATAACCGAAGGCAATCATTCTCTAATTGAGAAATTTTATATTACATTACGTACCTTAACATGTGGGTATGAAATAAATATACCCGCCTTTAAGAAATATTGTGACGAAACTCGTTATACAATTGGTATCCAATGCCAGTTACACTACATAAGTTATGGACCAGAAATAATCGAATATTTTTTATTGCCAAATGGACAGATGTCTTAAGAGGGGCAGGAGTCTCGGCATTTTTTTATAGCTTTGGTCTTCTTTCTTACAACAATGTATTTACATTATTAAACACAAATTTAAAAAAAAAACACATAAAATTTCGTACGAAAGAAAAATGGGCGGAGTTCATAATAAATTATGTTCTTCCACTTAAAAGTTAGTTGAAATTCGGGTTTTAATTATTAAATAGACAAAGCCACAGTAACAATAGAAACATAAACTTTTTGTTGGTGTTTCAATGTATTTAAAGTATCAGAATATTAATTATTATATTTATTTTTATGAAAATACACATTTTAGGGAGTTATTTTTAAATCAATTTTATTTAATTAATAACAACAGTTATTATTTTAATTGAATTGTTTTATAAATTTATAACGAGTTGATTCATTTATACGCATTCGAGGCGATTAATTAACTTACCTGTAATTATAGATTTAAACATTGTTCCTGTTTGCTGACAGCTTTTGTTATTTGATTGAAGGGTGAGACTGAAATCAATAATCCGTATGAAGTGGTCATTGTGCAGAATCAATTGTTAATAATTAACCCGTAAATATTCGATAATTAGGAATTTTCGTATCAATTCCACTCTGTTGGCCTATTGAACACATTTCAACATCACGTGAGGCATCCCATCACGAGAAAAACAATAGTGCACAGGAATTTAATAGCAAATATTTAATAAACCCCGTACGTGTCCACTCTGTTGTGAAACTCTATTTTGTTACATATTCGTGTTTCCTCGATTAAATTTAATATTAATAATTATAACACCATATTCGATCGGTTGAGTATTATTAAACCTAGATCATCATATACATCAAATAATGATACATATTTTTATCATTAAATCTAAATAAAAAAGTAACACGTCTGAAATGTTATATTTGAATGTTATTTCTTCGAGTTCGTAATCTATCCTCTATCCGTCTAATGTTTCATACTTCTTGTTGAGAGTGGGTGTAAAAAGCATTCCATTAATTTGGGTATTCAATGTGACTGGTCCATTAGACATTATGTAGACCACAGTGTGCATTTATCAGGGGGACCGAGTGATTGGTACCGTGACCCGACTCATTTCTCATTCGCAAAAAACTCTCTTTTCATTCCGCGCCGAAAACATTTCCTACTCATGAATAGGGAAACGCGTAATGGACATGCCGGACCGACCGCACCAACTTTAAATTGCTCTCGCACCCTTAAATCATATCAATTAATCAACATATGGGACTTACAACTTATGCCCGTTCTTCTAAATTATAACATGTTATATTGATTTACAGCTACAAATTAGTTTCCAAATTATGATTTTTTTTAATCTAAAGATATATTATTGAAATGTATCACTATAATATAAATATTAATAAAGTATAAAGGACCCTTTCTATCATTAATATACGTACGCTCGAATTAGAAGAAGAAAAAAGTAGACGATAAAGTTACGTCAAATTTAATAAGACAGTAAACTGAAATACTCATGGTCAAAGAAAAAACAATAAGCAAATTGCATTTTTGATGAGGGTACACAGAAAATGTACTGGAACTACCTAAAGGGAGTGGCTGATTTTTAAATTCTTCAAATTAAAATATATAATCACAGGAATACTTGGAAATCAATAAACTTAAAAAAAAAAACGGCCTCATATTCAACGAATTAACACAATTACTACCAAACTCCCTACTACTAAAAATGCCAACCCCACCATAATGTCAAAACGAAAATCAGCTTGCTTGCGGATATGTACTTACTCAGGCAGTGCGTGACAAAACGTGTGTTCCCGAAACTAATTCAAGTTAAAACAAATAAACAAAATAAGGCCATCTTTTAATTGATACATACTGAGTGTTTATGTAGTTTAACAATATCGGGTAAGATATTCAAAGTTTAAATAATGTATATTTATTTTTACACCAACACCAACTTCACTACGTTTTATTTTCAATTTTTAACTACTGAAATACAATTTAAATTTTACATAGGTCAACGGTTGTCAACAAAATATTAACATATTTTTTTTTATTATCATTGCAAACGGCAGAGAACAATCAATACAACAGCAATTTACGTCCATTTGATCTGCATTACAAAAAAAAGGTAATATGAAACGGCAAATCGCTTGCGAGGCACTGTAAATATTTTTAAAATGTTGCACTAAATGCAACACAACGCAAACGCCATTTCACAAACAAATAAAACAAAGTGGATCTCACCCCCTGACCAGCTGAATATACACGCATAAATACATATTTCCAACTCGGACATCCGTACACACAATGATACTATTGTGTTTGCTTGCAACTTATTAATAATGTAATTGGTCTAATTTGATCCCTCTTCACCTAAATCAATTTGATTTGACCCATGTCAAGCATTTTTCGGTATGCCCCTGGAGATTCCCCGTTTCAGACTATGGCGAGAGAGAGAGAGAGCAAGAGAGAGTGTGAGAGAGAGAGGACGGGCCTGAAAAAGCCACCGGTTTCAACCACAAGTTTGGAATTAATATTAACTTTGATCAACTTCTAATTAGTTGTAAGCCGTCCATTCGGGGAAATCGTTATTTCTGTATCAATGATTATAGCATCTACTCCGTTCTCAATTTATTTCTGCGAGTTATAAATAAATAAATAAATAACCTTTTCTCAGTATACGATATTTTATATTTAAAATATATTCGTGAAATTTTACAATAATTTTATAATTAAGTTTACTTAACAACATTAATATATATATATATATATATATATATATATTTGGTATTCTTCATAGGTATTGTAACGTGATTGTATATATTAATAATTGTGAGAATTCTATGGTTAAGTAACTATTTGAATTAAGATTTGAGAAATAATAATTATTATATTAAATATACTTTTTAATTTATCAGTTAATTCTGATTAAATAAGTATATATAGCATAATTTCTATTTATGGTAGAAGTGTTTTGATTTGAGTTTATGTAAAATTTCCCTTAATTACACTTTGGATGGATATAGATAACAAAGATCATTCGCGCATAGATTATTCGACAATGAAAAAAATATGTTGAACCTATTAAAACAAATTTATATATCTACATTAAAATATAAATCGGGCGAAAGTAATGAATAACTATATAATATTTTTTCGGTTCTAGAATCAGATGGTCAATAATAAATTTAACCTACGGAATGTAATATAAGATAAATTTACAAATAATACGTTAAAAATAAAGAAGTTAAAAACATAAAGACGCTTAAGACTGTTCTTTTGTATTAAAGTAAAAACAATTTTTGCTGAAAGATTAGGTTTTTTAATTTAATAAATACTATCTAAACATTCCATAATACCCACGAATATACAAGGGGTTTTCTAAAATTAAAATTGTGCTGGATTCAGTGGAATTTCATATAGAATTGATAAAACGTACTTTTTGAAATTTAGAAAAAAACTAATGCTGTATCCAAATCTAAAAAAGTGTTGGTCGGACATTTAGGCCTGCTATTTAAGTGTAAGTTCAGACTTCTGACAGTTAGAATTCGAAATTCTCTACTCCGTCCTTTTACTCTCAGCAAAGTGTTCACCAAGGTTCTCCAGTATCACCATTTCTATAGAATATTTTTGTTCATGACATTTATAATCGTAATCTCTTCTACCTAAAACTATTGAACATAATGGCACTACACCTTAATTAACTCACTCACTACTCCTCATGGTCTAATAAAACAACATACAATTCTGGTTTGTTTAATAATTTTATGAATAACTTGTGATCTTCAAAAAAGTGTATTTATTTTCACAACAATTGTTTCGGAATTTATTGCTTCTTAGGTAAATGAAAATTTATAATGAAATCAAAAATCTTAGGATTATTGGTAATATAGTAAGGTGAAGTTTGATACTTCAGTTTGTTCATTGATTACGAATTTCCTATATTTCTCTCTATGGAGATCTAGAATTCTTGGTTAAAAGTATGGTTTTCAGGCAGCAGGTTATTCGCACTCCAGTTCAGGCGCCTCTTCGCTGGCTTTGGCATAGTAAACTACATGGTTGACGCGGAAAAGATGTCATCATTTATTAAGAAGTATGTCAAGTCCGCTGTGACCTCGGGCGCGTCTGAATCATTCACTTCCGATTCGTTGACGGGCGCTAAAGTCAAGAAGTCTACAAACACGAAAGCGACCTAATCATCAGTGCAGCGAAAAGTGATGACCGAGGCAAAGCAAAAATAGCCGACACATTAGAAAATAAATCCTTGCCGGAGAGGTGCCTCACCTCTGCTTCGAGAAGAAGGTATCAAAATTGAAGACGAAGCCATCGTCCCCATCAAAAGCCAAAAAAGCAACCAAAAAATCAAAATAACCAAACCTAAGAGGTTGACCGCTCCAAAAATGTTGAAAACAACCAAAAAAGAAGTGGTCGACGACTACCAATATTTTTTTTATATATTCTGGATAAAATAAATATATATTGCAACTAGCTCCTGCTTCTGAAAAGAAGGGAAAATACTATTTGGGCCTGGTGCTTTATAGGGTTTAAAGCTACCAACTGCACATTTAATTTTTTCTTAGCAATGAGTTCACCAGTCTTACTTTTATCTCTAGTAGAAAGGAATATGCTTCCTTCGGTAGATTGAACAGTGCTTTCTAAAGAGTCCACAGATATTGAGTCTGGAAAAATCATCTTTAAAAGAACACTGAGACTTTCTTTCCGCCTACATAACTCCCATCTGGTTTTTATAGTAGACCGATGCTATTGGAGTAATCTTTTAACAGGACTGTTGAGCCTGGCTCTTGGGGCCGTATCAGTAACTCGATCACAGCATGTTCTCCATGTTTTTTTTTTTCTTTTTGATTTCCTTAACTTCTTGTTATAGAGAGATGAAGATTAACTTCATTAGTAATTCCAAAACGCACTGAATGTGTCATAAATGCGTTAAAATGAACTCCGTTTCCAATAATGTTATGGTTAGTCTTGAAATGTTTAATAAAATGTTGGATGCTTGAAGCCGTAACTTTGTGATATATATTGAATTGATAAAGTTCCTGATGCTTAATAAAGTTCTTTCTGGCCAATTCAGTGCATTTAATGACGAAATAAGAAGTACAATTGCGTCATGATTTGACAGTTTGGAATCGCGTATTAAACGCCTCGAGAATTCTGCTTTACTTAATAGTTACAATGAGTTTCTTGAAAATATTATAACGGAAATTGAAGATAGACAAAGAATGTTGTGCAACGTCTTCCTTTTTTAAAAATAAAATCAAGGATCACTTTAAGTATATACATCGATGATAGAATACACGAACATCAAAAAGCGTTTATTCATCAGAAAAAGACATCTACATATTCAAACCACCCGATTGAAGAAAACCACCGCTTTGAAAACAATTTTAAAATCCTCCACATTTCCAACAAAGGACGGAAACTAAATTTATTGGAAAATTTGGAAATAAATAAAAATATTCACTCAGGGAATTTGCTGAACGATCAACTAGAACTCTCCAACTCCCCCCACTTAAGTAAAAGAAAAATACACCCTCCATCCACACTTCTGAAATCTGTATATAATGTAAATAAGTTTGTAAAGAATGTGGCAGGTGCACGTACTAAAATTAAAGATAATCTTAGTTTATAATATTATGTAAAATAGTCAATTGCAACCTAATAACTATAATATAATACGTACAAATCGTACCATTCGTAGTGAAACTCCTCTAATTTTTCGAATATTGATCCCAGTAAAGAGATGCTTCAGGTCTTCTTTAATTCTCTCCGATAATACAATAGAACATATTTTTGTATAAGTTACCTTTAATAAATGAAATTATATAATTGGTGGATTATATATTCCTCCATTATCACCTGCTGTATTCTATGAAGGGCACGGTAAAGTCTTAGAATACCTATATGAACAATTTAGTTTTTATAAGAATTCAATTTGCGGCGACTATAACATTCTATTGCTGGAATGGAATATCAACGAATTAATATTTTATTATTTATTCTTTAAGATGGCCGAACGTCAGGACTGTCGTGATACATCGAGTGCAAATGTAACTCACAAAAATAGTGAGAAATCTAGTGATTCAAATGTAAAATCGTGCGTATGTGTCCACATAGCCAAGTCAGGTGTTCAATGCGTTACTTGCAAATCGTATTATTACTCAGGGTGTTCAAAACGAGTGAAATTGTGATGTGATCTTCCGATAACGAGCGGCGGTGTGAGTTCGTGTCCGACTGACATCAACATGGAATTCAACTACCAAAAAGAGGCGTATGTTTGCATGAAGGAACGAGTTGAAGAGCTCAAAACAGCTGATTCTAGTAAACACAAACAATAACCTTACTAATTTGGAATTAACCAATTATACAGGCGTAACTATGGAACCGAGAAATGTACCTAATTATCAACTTGTTGAATTTCACTTGGGAAAAACTCAACACCAAAGTTCCTGCAATAGGAGCAGATTATACTAACCACGGCACCCTAATGGATCCTAATAAGTGGCCTAGTGGAGTTGTTCTACACAGATATATTTTTAGGCGAACCGGCCCCTAAACCATTGTTAAATAACAATATGGTCATACAAGTGTGCATTAATTTACATAATCCCCCACGTAATATAAATCAAAGTACAATAAGGCTCATCAGACTGGAGCTTCATCAATGGCAATAGTACCCCTGAATTCAAATTTAATATTTTTGTAGATATTCTACATGAATATTTTACCTAAAGTTTTCCTAAAATGAAAATGTCGTCCAAAAGTAGTCATGTAAAGTGGTTTAATGATAGCCTCTATAATATGCGTGAAACCCTCTAACTAATGAAAGAATCAAGCGACATAAATTCTTATCTAAGAGAAAATTACATTAAATTGAAGAGCCTGTACCGTGCTTCTCTTAAAGATGTTAAGATATCTGCGAACGAATCCTTAATAAAAAACTCCAATAATAGTCCAAAAGTACTGTGGTCCCTTATCAATAATAAATCATCTCATGATAATACCTGTGATATTGATCCCGATCAATTTAATACCTTCTTTGCTAATATTGCGGACGAATTGGCACTACGCCTATGTCATTTATGCTTAATTTTCCAATTAATTCCACGCCATATTTCCGATTTACTGAAACTAGTTTTGTCGTAGTTAGGGATACAATTATTAATTAAAAAACTCTCAACTAAAGACATCTTCAACATGACCGCAAATCTACTTAAGAGGGTAGTAGATGTTATTACTATACCTATAACAAAGTTGATAAACATGTGCATTAGAAATGGCATCTTTCCAAGCTCACTCAAAAAAGCAAATATTGTCCCGATATTTAAAAAAGAAGACAGAGATAATGTGAGCAATTATAGACCTATAGCTATATTACCTGTTATTGCCAAAATATTTGACAAGATACTGCTCGGTCATAAATTTCTGGCTGAAACGCAGTACGGGTTCCGTAGGGCAAGATCAACAACCGATGCGATTGTCGCCCTCACGGAGAAATACAGCAAACAAACAAAAATCTAGCGAAGTACTTTTGAAGTATGGTGTGCCCCACGGTTCCATTCTTGGTCCGTTGCTTTTCCTATTATATATAAACGACGTATCTTACGCATCGATTTCTGCAACTTTTTTAAATTCAATTTTATTTATTTGCTGATGATACGTTGGTTACGAATAAATCTAGGAATATTCTAGAGGCCATTGATAAAAACAAACAATCCAGTACTTATGTTAGTGCTTGGTTTGCCTCAAATAAACTATCCTTGAATGTGAACAAAACAGTCAATCTCTTGTTCTCGCTGCGATCAGATATTTCTAGGGAAACTACAACCTTCTTTCTTGGAATAAATCTTGACCAAAAATTATCTTGGAACACTCAGGGGGAAGCAGTAGCAGCGAAATTATGCCGCTCGACCTATCTTCTACGCCATTTAAAAACGCAGCTGCCCTTACCCGCATTACGTACTGCTTATTTTTTCTCTATACCAATCCCACCTCACATATGGCATCCTAGTTTGGGGCCACTCTGCTGCTTTGAAGCGTTTGATACGGATACCATCAGGTCTCAGATATCAGGATGATTGTCAAGCTAAATTCATTGAATTGGGTTACCATCGCTTTATGTACTAGAATGTCTGATGCATGTACGTAGGAACCTTAAATCTTACTGTACCCATATGAATATGCACGAACATAACACTAGATCAAAACTTAACATTTGCCCGCAAAGGATGAGTCTTGAAAAATCCAGAAATGGAATAAATTATTATGGACCCACAATATTCAACTCCGTTCCAGAGTCTATCACAGCATTAAGCCCTAAACAATTCAAAAACAAAATCAAATCGTACCTTAGCCAACACGCGTTCTTTAGCTTACATGAATTGTTGAATAATGATTACAAAAATCTTCAATTTTAATTGCAATTGAACTTTAATCAGCATTATCCAGCTTAACCACATTATACCTATATTACAATTTTAACTTGAGTCTTTCAATAGTTTAATGTATGTTTAATTTTATACCTTACACTACAATTTTAAATTGTGTTAATTTATAGTTTTTATATGTTTAATTTTATACATTATATCAATTTCAACTTTTGTGTCTCTTTAGTTTTTGAATGTTTAATTTTATATATACACAATTTCAAAAGTTTCAATATCTTTAAACTTATTTTTTTCTATAATAAGTTTTGTCTTTTTAGTTATGTATGCATCTTGCGGTAACCATTTAATATTTATATATTCATTTTTATCATGTAATTCAGGTGTATATTTGACAAGTGTAAACTACTAGTGCTAGCACGAATAAATTACTTACTTACTTAAATTACTTACTTACTATTCTGCAAATTTGAATGATGATCAAAGAGTTGAGTAAATAATCAATTAACTGTAACCAAATTAATATCTTGCCCAATTCAAGAGAAATATTCCTAGACTTGTTTTTCACTAACATAGGTAATATTTATGTTTCCTTATCAGAAGATAATATACATTGTCATCATTATGCCTATTATATAAACTTTTCGATTTAATTACCCCACGATAAATTAGAAATCACTGAAAAAATGTATTTATATAAGCTGGGTGACTATTATTGATACAATTGTCGAAATATTTAATGAAACAATTCAGATAATCATCGATGTATACATTCCATTTAAATATATTCATACTCACAAATCAAATTATCCTAAATGGATAACGAAGGAATTATTTGAACAAACAAAAAATTGCTCACAAAAAATACTGTTGTATATTGTCAATAATGGTTATTTTAATAATGAAGTACAATCAAATATTAATATTAATCGACGTTTTTTCTTTTAATATATAAGGTAATTCAAAAATGAGGATGGAATCACTAAAGATAATATTTAAAAAAATAAAATTATTTATAGCGGTGAGAATATTGTTAATCCTTTCTCGAAATGCAATCATAATATTTTGTTGCTTACATTAAAATCTTTGGGCTTCAATGAAGTTACTTAGATGATGTTCCCGTAGAGATCCTCAAACTGATTGAAGATGACAATATATACCATCTAGAAGATCTATATAATAACATTTATAGTAGTGGTAACATACCACACGATTGGCTGAAAAATACTTTCGTTCTTCTACGAAAGAAATTAGCCTAAACCTGAACAATTAACCTGATGAGTCATACTCTAAAAATTCTATTGAAGATCATTCACAATAGTATATATAAAATTTAGATGCCGATATAAGCGAGACATAATTTGGATTCCGCAACAATATTGGCACACGAGAAGCCCTTTTCGGAATGAATGTCTTAGTTCAACTATGCTTTATTGACTTCGAAAAGGCATTTGATTAACTACGGATAACAAAATGATGAACATCCTAGAAGAAAAAGGACTTGATTCGAACGATATCTAATTAAAAATTTATATTGGAACCAAAAATCTGTAATAAGCGTCGATGGACAACAATCCAAAGAGATCGAAATCCAAAGAAGTGTTAGGCAAGGATGCATATTATCTTCTATCTTGTTCAATATGTACGCAGTATCTATTTTTAAAGAAACTTTGACCATTAACAATTTTCCGTGTGCAGACGATACTGTAGTAATTGCAATCAGTAACGTGGATCTTCAAAATATGCTTCAAGAAGTCAATACTGTATTAAACCACTATGGATTTAATCTAAATCTAAAGAAAACTAAATATATGATTGTGACCAAGGCGCATAACAATAATATCCCAGACCTGTCTATAGCAACCAACAGAATCGAAAAAGTAAACGGATACCAATATTTGGGCACCTGGTTTGAAGATAACACTGATCAAACTACAGATGTAAATAAACGAATTGAGATGGCGAGAGCGGCTTTCGTTAATATGAAACAGCTCCTTGCTAATCGTAATCTAAATCTACAGCTAAGAATACCTATGGTGAGATGCTACATGTTTTCATTTTTTTATATGGAATGGAGTCGTGGACGCTTAAGAAAAATAACACCAAAAAGATAGAGTTGAATTGTGGGTCTATCGGGGCATGCTAAAAATATCATGGAAGTTATGCACCGAGTCCAAAAAAAAAGAGCTTGTTCAGACTATCAAGAAACGAAAATTAGAATTAAGGGTTGTTTATAGAAAAGCACTTGGTTTCACAATTTTTGCGATGTAAAAATCGAAACTAGTCGGAATAAATCGCAAAAATTGTGAAACTAACCAAGTGCTTTTCTATAAACAACCCTTAATATTAAAAATGTTTCACCACGTGATAAACGAGAACCAAATTCAACAAATAGAAAATTAAAATATTTTGGACATCATGCGGGGGAAAGATACTCTATTCTACAAGTGATCATGCAAGGAAAAATAGACGTAAGATCAAGTGGGCGACGAAGAACTTCCTGGCTCAAAACCTACGAGATAAGAGCTACTGCATCTAATGTGAAAATTACCATAATGATAGCTAACCTCCGTTCGGAGACAGCACCCTAAGAAGAAGAAAGATTTTAGCAGTGATTGTTTAAAAATCCTGTTATGTTTGGTCGTTATCATCTGAAATATGGGTCTCCTGTCTGGTCTCCTCATTCCAAATAAATATCAGTAGAATTGAACAGATCCAAAATACATTCTTAAGAAGTATAAAATGGACGCTTGGACAACAAGACATTATAGGATAATATTCTAACATAAAAATTATTTCTACGAATGTACTCTCTTAGCGACCGAAGACTATTTATTGATTTATGCACACTATATAAGATAGTTAATAGCATAAATGACTCTCCAGATTTACTTAGTCAAATAGATTTCGGTATTTTTAACTCAACCCATATTCTTAGAAACAACCCTCTAGTTAAAATAGGATTTAATAATACGAACTTTGCTCACAACAACAGCATGGCCAGGATGATGACATATGTCAATGACTTCAATCAATGTCATTAGTTCGACTTATTTTATGGATCTTTTACTTTATTTAAACAGAAACTTCAACGTCACTATGATTTTGCATAAATCTGCTTACCTCTTTGGTGGTGGATTGCTTCGTGCTCTCGGAAAGTAGGTCTATCTTTTTTTACAAGCGTTCGCCCATAGAACATGTAAGTGTGATAACACATAGGATAACACGTAAGATATACCAAAAACAAATATAATCCCAATTAACATAGCTTAACTTGTATCCATATAATTAACATTATCAATTATGTATTATCTGCAATCTCAATATTATTACAAAACCCAGATACAACTATTTATAAGATAGAATTTGATCAAATGCTCAATAAAGTATACTGAAAGTTTCCAGGTCGACAGCTATTTGGCAGACATTTTTTATGTGTATTGTTATTTTTTATTAATAAAGATTTAATGAAGAAAGCGACCCGATGACTTTGCTTTACCATTTTATTTAAATATTTCATGTGACTATGGTTTCGTGTCGTTTTCTTTATTATATTCAGATATACCACAGAGTAAACGCCTCTGAAATTAAACAATTAATAAACATTTAATTCTTGTCACATTGACATGATTCTTTTAAAATGTTCAAAATTTAGCATAATATGGAAATTCCGCTTATTATTGACCAGACTGATTGTTCCTATTCTATACACAGTATGGTTTCTAAAGTATGTGAGTTACCGTTAAATTGGTATAAATGTAATTATAAGAGACTGTTTGGTAATGCCAAGCTTTTATTTTTGACTTTTATACATCAGTTACATAAACTATCCGAAGATGCTATTGAACAAAATGAGAATTTCGGAGATATACTAGATGTTAGTAAGCCTCAATTGATCGAATTCCTCAACACCCAACATCCGAAAAAGTCGATGTATGGTGTGGCATTATTGGAAGATATACTATGGATCCTTTTTTCATAAATATTACTTCTCTGAAAAATTTCAAATTAGTCCGGAATATTATGATTCGAAGGATTAAGGAACTCTTCCCAGGTATAAATGATACCAAAATTAACAATAAATTGATGTGACTTCAGCAGGATGGTGCTCGCCAAACTATGAACTTCTGGTTCATAACTACTTGGACTAATCTTTTCCTAGATGTTAGATCCAAAGAAGAAAGAAAATTGAATAGCCAAATCAATCCCCAGACTACCCAACTCTGGATTTTCTTATGTAGTCGTATATTACATTGTGTTAAAATAATCCATTAGTGCCAAAGGAGCAGAAACTATTTGTTTCAACGAATGATTTGCTTTTCTACACTTAAAATAAATTAAACAGTAATTATTTTATTTAACTTAACTTACAGGTGGCAATAAAATAATTATTACATTGCGTAAAATGTATGTATTTTTATTAAAAATAATATTATTTATATTTTTTAATTTATAGTATTGATTTACCATAAGTGATATTTTTATAACCTAATGATGCAAGTAATAAATGCTAGTTTCTTCTTACTATTTGTTTAGCTAATTAATGCGTTGGTATTTAAAGACATTGACGACAGCAATGAAAATATATTATGAGAAATAATTTACAACATTGTTATTTTTTAATTAGTAATATTCGCAGTCATTTTGTATATATATATATATATATTATAACAAATAATTTAACTTGATTTTTATACATTTTAACAAAAATTGTTAATTGCTTAATTTAAGAAATAATCGTGTATTACATATCAAAATGTTATGATGCCACAAGGTCAAATAATAAAAAGAATCATCCTTATAAATACAATTGAATTACAAGATTAAGCTTATAAGAGATAAAGGAGTACATGGAAACAAGAGAAGTTTGAAACATTCGACGTAAAATGGAATTTGTTGAAAGTATTTCCCTTTTATCCCATCAGACCCGACTTTAGAGCATGGCCGTAAACAAATCGCATTATCCGTGTCTGTAGAAGGAATGCATTAATAAAAAGAATTTTTAATTTTAATTCGAACATCAGAATATACATATAATATTCATATATGCCGGAGGTCGTTTGGTATAAATAATGGAAGTGGTGTAATGAAGTAGAGTTTATGCAATAAAAGCAGGCAAGCGACCACATCAACTTTGCCGACAGCATTATTACCCTCCTAAGCCTACGCCTTTAAGCTTCTAACGTTACGTGTAGGTAAGGAAAGAAGGATGAGCAAGCAGAGGGTGTATGGTTTTGTAAAGTATCTCACATATCGTTAAAGTAGTAATGAATTGAAATAGTATACGTATTTCGGTAGGCAGGAGAGGTCGCAAGTGGCAGCGACTGTGGAAAGCACGCCATATATCAGATCGCATCTAAGCGTTTCGATCTCACTTGAAATCAATTCTCTCTCCCCGCATTGTCGAGCCAACACCCCTTTCTAGATTTATATCCGGAGAGCCTTTAGAAACCTTAACGTTGTCTTAACACGACTCTCCCAAATTCCGAGGCCGAGACGAATACAGAACGTACATATAACTGATATATAAAACAAAGTAACCGCTATTTATTGCACGTAAAAAGAGGGCGGAATGTGGAACGAAGGGCGCATTACTGGCCTTATTGCTTGCCATGCATATATTCATTTGTACCTGGTCGTTAGCCTCGTTTTTACGGAAACGCAGATTTGTCCTTAATATCATTTACAACTTTAACATTATACAAGCAATAACATGATGATAAATTATGAATGAAATAGTATAAATTATATGTGATAATGACGTTTATTCAGAACTTTTAATGAAACCAAGTTTGTATACTCAGGCAAGAACGGATTTAAGTTTTGACGATGAAGAAATCTCATTATAGTCATGAACGAGATGTTTTCCTAGGTTTAGTGCTTTGTTTGTTTAAGGACACTCTCTAAAATTTAAATTAGGTCCCTAATTACCTACATTTATGGATTAGTTATTATTTATACAATGTTTTGCAATGTCTTTACATTATTATTATTTAAGATTTAATGTTTGTTTAATAATCTTGTGTAAAAAGTTTTTCTGCACTTTATCTCTTAAACTCCTCAATTATGGGTTTTGTTGACAGAAGGTTTGTCATTCCTTAACAATTTTCTAAGATTTATTTGATTAGTACCAGTGATCAAAATACCTTTCCTTCACACTATTAATGATATTTGATAATTCTTTGCTGTAATCCTTTTTTTGTTATCGACTGTACAGGTTATTAAAATTTAGATTTGTGTGAATAAAATCTAATTTCTTATCAATATTATAAACAATAGGCTTTGCAATAGGCAAAACCAAAATGTGTGTTAAAAATTAGAAGCTATAGGTATACTAAGAAGCAGATTCTAATAACGTAACTAAATATAAGTTAAATAAATTTAAATCTGCTATAGTAATATTCCTGTGGAAGTTTGAGTCATCAAAAAAGTGATCCTAGTTTTCGTAACAAAAAAAATAATGTCACATTAAGTTTTTAATTTTACGACGAAACATAACCGCAGGAGAAACCCCAATTTTTACACGCACACCACTCCCTTTCCTCTTGGATTTTTACGAGCGGCAAGAAGAGTCGGAATTTATCGCCGAATTATTTCGGAATATTTTTTATTGGCCCATATCCAGAAGCCAAACAACCAGTGTCAGAGACACAATATAGTATTTATGTGATTTACGAGTCGCCGTCTTTACCGGGGGCAAGAGGAAGCGAGAGATACCGCCGCCAATTATATACAGATACGGACTTATTTAATTCCATGCCAAATAAAACATTCCGGCTTTATACATCTTCCTCCGGCTGTAATTATAAAGAAATTTAGACACAGAGCCGGGGAGAAGGAGGCGCGTAGAGAATGAATGAATAATGTAATCGTTAAAGTCTCCGCGATTTTCGGCGTAATGATTTTTTAAGTGGCACCACGAATGGTGTCTGTTATGTGATAATGATAATGTTGCCTTCCTTCTATAGATACGGATGTGTGTGGGTGTATTAAGGAGCCATTTATATAGATGCTTTAAAATTCAAAAGACTTACCGAACACGGAACTGTACATTTAGCAATAATTATTATGCAAGCGTAAATTTTTGAACCTGCGTTATTTAATTTTTATTTATTGAAAAGATACTAATAGCTATCTTAACTATAAGTATGTTTTATTACTTCCTTGATGTTTTTATTCAAATACCTGTGTACTGCACATTTTTTTTTTACATTACACTGTTTTACTAGAATTAATAAATTATATTTATCTAATAATTGATTATACCTAATAAATAAAACATACATTTTTATACAGGTTCCTGCAACAGTGCGTCAGGCTTTCCTAGCGCCTTTCTCGTAAGAGATAGAAAAAATGTTTCGTATAAAAATTTATTGATTTAAAAATCTCTATGCCGTAAAATTATTTTGAAATATACAGGGTGTCCCAATTTTGCGGTATAACAAAAGCAAACATTTTTTTAAATGGAACACCCTGTATATTCTTTCATTTTCTAATTTGGATAAAATTTTATTTGGATAAAATTTTATAACTTGAACCTTTTTTTGGTTTTTGATTTCGATATGGCATTTCCGAGTTATTGACGTTTTTCTGAAAAAAAATGTAAAAAACGAAGGTTTACAAAAAAAATTATTCTGATGTTCTATTTAAAATTTAAGAAATTCTCTTTTTCCTATGGTTGGTCATAAGTACTGTTTAGGTACCAGTGTTAAACAATTCCACTTTTAAGGAACCCTGCCTTTGTATCAGACACGCCAATTTCTAAAATTTCAAATTGTCGTAACTCTTGTTTTTTTAAATGGAATCATATATTTTTTTTTAAATTTCATATTATTCTGCATCTAATTTCCTACACAAAATTGAATACGAATTTGTTTTTGAATAGATAGCTATGACTGAAAAAAAATGCATTTGTCAATTAAACAATAAGTTTGGTATGTATGGTTGCATTGTACGTTACGATTATAACAATGCAATTTTTGAGAAGAATTAATTGATGTGATATATGCTACTGGAGAAGGTGGAATTAATTGTTTGTAAGCCTAAAAATTTATGCTCAGCGCTACCCAGATAGGCGAAAACAATTATTTTTCTTATTATTCGATTAGATTAGAAAGAAATGCCAAACTTTGCAAATAATAATATGTCTAAACCCCATAGTTATTGGGATATTTAATAGTTTTCATAAAAATAACCATTTAATTATACATACTTCTATGTACGGAGTTGATCATGCTGAGGCAAAATAACTAACAAAATGCAAGTAAGTGTCAATTTGAGATAAACAGAAACAGATAATACGATTCATTATTTTATTCGAAAGCCGGGAAAGATAACAAAATTATTTACTACAGTAAATGTTCAAAATGTCTTCAATTTTCATTTAGGCACAAATTAATTCGCCGCTGAAAAGACCTTTCCACAATTCGTTGATGCATATTCATTGGTGCTATTGGTGGTTCCTTAAAAAACAATCTCTTTTAAGTATCCCCACAAGAAAACGTCAGGTTTTGTTAGGTCCGGAGATTTAGCAGGCCATTTGGCGGGTCCATTCCTACCAATCCACTGGTTTGGAAAAACTAGATGCCCTCACGTCTTGCGAAAATTGGACAGGTGCTCCGTCTTGTTAAAACCATACCCTGTTTCTTGTTAGTTAGGGTATATTAGCTAACGTTCCGGGTAATTCAATTCAGGTGCAAATACATAGACCTATTGAGATGGCCCTCGAAGAAATGTGGACCTACTACATGGTTTCCAAAAATTCCGCCACAGACATTCAAACACCGTCGATGCTGATGATCAACTTGTCTCATAACATGCGGATTATCAGTTTAATAATAGTGAAAATTGCCTGTTGACAGATGCGTTATTATATAATAATAATAAATTATTCAATATTCTAGCTTACGCCTGACCTACCTCAATAAATGGTTCTAATAACCTACTTTTTACTGTCCTGGTCTTTACCAAAACTATTTTTTTTAATGATCCTAGCACACTAATCCAATAGTTTTTAAACATTAAACCACCATTTAATATCCTCTCTTATTATTCACGTGTTCAAATAAATTAGTTATTACCTTATTATTACACCTAGGTTTAAAGATAATAAATTATTTATTACCATAGGATACTTTGATCTATCCTAATTAATTATTTATTATCCTAGCATATTCTTGACTTATACCAATTAAATATTCGCCACTCTAACGTATTTTAGACCTTTTCTAATGACCTATTCATTGTCCTAGCATATTCTTGACCTATCCCAATTAATTATTTATTATCTTAATTAAACCTTTAGCTATGTTCACAAAACCGGCTGTATAAACGCAAAAAATAAGGTGTTTTGAGATAAGTATAATAAAGAACACCTTCTAAGCCAGTCACATCAAATATTGAAACATCATGAAATACTAAAACCCAGTTGTGATTTAGAACAATTTTATTTTTTCATCTCATTCTCAAAAATGTTTCCTGTTGTGAAAATTATTGTTTCGTCATCTACTGATGACACCCGTAGTTAAAAGGTTAATTATTTATTGTGCTAGCATACTTATGACCTACCCCAATTAATTATCCATTACATTAGCCCTGACCTAAGTTAAAAAAATAATGCTAATTAGTTATTAATTAACCTAGCGTACTCAATGTCCTAGTCTACCCTTGAATTATCTTAAAAGATTACCAATTGCCCTAATTTACTCTTCGCCTATATTATAAAGTTTTATATTGATCCAGCATAATCCTAACTTATTTCCATGATTCATTGAATTATTTACCTTTAGATATGAGTAATGTATAATTAAAAATATTTTTTTTAATAAGAAACTCTAAACTGATACATTTTAAATTGCCAGCTTAATAATTAATTAATACTGTTTTAATAAAAGTCTCCTAACAATTTAACTTCTTTTTAGTATATTTTATCAGTTTTTTTCATTATGTAAATGTGCTAATGGATATGAGAATGACATTGAAATAGTATTGGAAATGTATCCACGTGGTGCGAAGCGAAGTAATTGGCATTACACTTATTTCTTGCAAGGCAAGTGAATTGTTAAAACTTTGACATGTATATGACGAATCATCACTCTCAGACCATCGATATATACGATTCGACATCGAATCAGAAAAACCATCAGAAATCCAAAACAGAAACCCGAGGAGAACTGACTGGGACCTGGAAAAAGAGGTATTAGCCAGGAATCAGGAAGTGTCTAACAGTAACGAGAAAAACGCATGCATTAACACGGCGTTTGAAGCAAGCAACAACTACTAAATCTACCTCAACCAGGGTCACCTGGTAGAACAAGGATCTTGATAAGGCAACGGTACGCACCATAATGCTATTTAGCATAGCCAAGAGAAATAATTAATGAGCGCAGTTCGAAATCACTCTCACGGCATATAACAATGCCAACAAATACTCTTGGCAAAAGTTCTGTGGGGACATAATAAGTGAACCTACAAGCTCCCATCTACTTAAGAAGGAGATATGGGCTCAGTGCTGACCAAAAATGGAAAGTACACAGATATATCCTGTCGTGCTACAAAAGGGTATAGCAACGCTGAGAAAACCACTACGTGATATCCTCAGAGCAAGCCTTGCCCTTTCATACATCCCAAGCAGCTGGCGGACTCTAAAAGTAGTATTTATACCCAAGCCAGAGCATGCAGGCACACACAGGAAGGAGTCCTAAATGACTCACCACTATACCGTCAACAATACGCCTACCAAGCAGAGAAGTCATGTGAACTAGCAATCCACTACTAGAGATGCGAAAGGACTATACAATCTAAAGATATTCCGTTAGGGGCCTTTCTTCACATTGAAGGGGTCTTTGACAACACAACCTTCAACTCCATAGTAACAGAAATGGAGAAAAGAGAGATTAACCACAAGTCCGACAATGATTGAACAAGATGCTGAGAAGCCGGACTATAACAACCACTCCGTATGGAAAAACCGTAGAAGTGGTAGTCGCTGGCGGGAGCCTGCAGGCAGGTATTCGCTCACCGCTCCTGTAGTGTGTAGTCGTCATGGAACCCCTTCTACTGTTAGTAGCCAAAGCATCCATGCACTGAGGTATGCAGATGACTTGGTCATTCTAGTGAGCGGGAAGTTTGGGACCACTGTATCAAAGTTGATGCAGAAGGTACCATAGAAAGATGGTGCAGGAATGAAGGGTTAACTATAAATACGGTCAAAACGGCGATCGCCCTCTTCACTAGGAGACGAAAAACCGATGACATAAAATCACTACGTATGTATGAAGGCAGGCAGCCTATAGGATGCACACAAGCGAACACACTTTAAATATTGGATCATTGAGATAATAAGAAGAGATCCTAAAAGTAAGGTCAGATTTTACTGAAATCATACACACATTCCACAGAGTCAAAAAAATCATACCTCTCAACGGATGAATGGACAAATGGAATATACCCAGGAACGAGTAAAAGAACCATATGATATACAGAAGGGGTCAAAAATACTAAAGGAACCGGAGCCGGTATCTATAGGAGGCGGAATTGGAGCAAACAATTCGCGTTTCTTTAGGGAAACGTTCCTCTATCTTCCAACATGTGTTGGTTCTGAAGACGTCTTCTAAGTTCATCTTAACATTTGCCTCCCAACTAGTGGCCGAGTAAACTTATCCACTGACTCATGCTCTAATTTGTTTAACTATTTTACTTCTTCATCTATTTATTTTCATGTTTTGTACATTAACCGTCACTCAACTTCTCCTGAGGTCGGCTTCCAGCATCCGCAGTAGGGTAAGAGGCAGATCACCAGGTTTCATCGAAAATGACGTCTACCCGATTTAACCTTAATGTAAAACACATCAACTACGACCATCACCGTCAGTTCCAAACCAGCCGCTCCGTGCTCCACCAGAACAACAATACGATGATTGGACTGAACTTATGCCAGCTCCAGCCGCCCTGCCCTTCGCTCCAGTACTCGATGCCGTGGCCGCCATAATGGACTGATACAATCATCGAGTTGAAGTGTAGAGATGTTAGGCGTATACACTTTATCAAGTTGGAATAAAACCACCTTCTTGGTTCGCTATTAAACACGACTTACATTATTAAACCTGGGTGCAAGTTTCCAAAAATATTTGAAACTAATAAAATATAATAAAATATATAAGTCCTTTACGTTGTAGAAAATTAACTAATAATTAGAAAAAACACGAAAATATTTCGTAAAATCTACAACAAATGAGTCTTATTAAGACTACAAGAACAAACCACTTTTGAAACAACTACTTCTCTAGCTAATACTTCGACAGACATTGAATAATACAAAAGTAATTTGCGTGTTACAAGATAGCAAGGCTATCAAAGCAACACTAGTTTGAACGTATTTCTTTCTGTAAAATGAACTAATAAAATATAGTCCAATATTACAAAAAAAGAGTTAACAAACAAAAAAATTACTTTCACAAACATGCATAAACGTTGTCGACGTCAGTAAAAGAATGAAACAATTAGTCCTGCTTCAAAATGCAAAATGTGTGTTAATTAGTCCACTTATGAAGAATGACTGGTCAGGTCAGTGTGATTCAGAAACAACAGTGTATAGCTGCTCAATGTTCTATTTTTATTGTACTTTCAACTGATGTCCTCAAATATGGAAAATTCGAAATCTAACCTCAAAATGTACGCCATGTGCACGTGGTCGCACCTCACGTAGGATTTTACTCTTAATTGTTTACAAGTAAGTCGCCCTTATTTTCTCAATGCGTCCATAATTACTTTTATTATTTTTATAAACTATTCTGTGATTTTATTACTACTTACTAATGTAATTTTAAATGTAAGATCTGTATTATAAAAAAAAACATTTTTAGGCTCTGAAGATGCACACATGTGTGTGCGAAACGTTAGCTAGGTTCATAACAATATAGAGGACTTAAGCAAAAACCACATCTTTTATTGCTACCTACATTTCGTCTGGACTTGAATCCCGTTACTCCATTCTATTCTACATCATAACGTCCGTGAATTCTTGCCGTTCATATATATATATATATATATATATATATATATATATATATATATATATATATATACAAATCCCATTTCGGAAGACAATAAGCGGTTTCAGAGTTTAACTTTTTTCGGAATGATTAGCCTTAAAATCAAAAATATTATAGAAAAATGTAACGTTTAGTTGGCTTTTAAATGTAACAACAAAATTTGAAACTTAATTTACAACCCGAAGACAAAATTAGACAAACTAAAGAAATCAGGAATTTATAAATTAACGTGTGAATCATGTAAAGGAATTTACATTGATCAGTCTGGTGGAAATTTTGAAACACGCCTAAAAGAACACGAACAAGCTTTTAGATTAAAACATAATAATTCTACTGTTGCTAATCATTTATTAGGCAATAATCATATTTTCGGTAAGGATATACTTTCAGTAATCCACTTTACGGATAAAGGTCGTAAAATGGATTTACTGGAAGCGCTGGAGATCCACAAAGCAAAAATTAATCCCGGTTTTTCCCTTCTTAATGACCAGACTGACATAATGTATTCTCCTCTTTTCGAAGGTGTATAAATAACACCTGTAAACATTTTTAAGTACATTATGTTTGATAATGATCAGTTTATGATCGAAACTATAGTCACAGTGAATAAATAACTATTGTGGTAAAACATAGTTAAAAGTGTTTTATTCTTAAAAAATTTTATTTTTCCTTTTTATAATTATATTCTTATTGTAGAGAAAAAAATAAAAGGTAAGGCAAACAGTCAGTTTAGTGAGAGAATTTTCAGCAAAAAGTTTTCAGATCTTCCAACAAATCAAACAACTTTAAGTATTTCTTTTCTGTATCTAAGATTTGAACTACATTTTAGGCAAATTTAAAAGTTTTTGGCTGCTAATTTCATTTTTTTAAATTAAGGTGCTTAAGTCATCAACAGAAATTCTTTAAATCTTTTAGAAAGTGACACTAAATGGTCAGTGATAGTTTCGCAGCACTTAACTCGAAAATCCTACGTTCTACAATTAAAATTATTCATAATTTATTATATTATCCTCTGTAATTATTATAATTGCTTTACTTTGTACTTCATACATGGAAAGTGAAGATTGAGGAATCAAATCAAAATCTTAAAATTAATTTTCCATTCCTAAACATTTTTGTGAATTTGTACATGTACTGTCAGTACCATTTGAACAAACTTTATGGAGGCGTTTGTTTTGTGATACATCTTAAAAATGGTAAAATCTAACTCAATAACCAACCAACTCAATTCACCATCTAAATTATAAAAATAATAAATGCATTAATCGACAAAGGAGAATACCCAAGACATATGAAAAAATCTATTATCAAACAAACCCAGTAAACTAAAGACCCATAACACTGCTATAGACACTAAACAAAATCCTCGAAAAAGTAATACAAAACCAAATGACATAAAACCCTACTAAAAAACAAAATTATATATAAAAAACAATATGCCTTTCAACAAAACTAAGGAACAGTATCAGCAATAAATGACCTCATACATGACATAAAAGCAGAAATAAATGGAAAAAAAACAGTAACAGCATTATACATAGACATGCAGAGAGCATTCGACACCATCTAAAAACCAAAACTACTCGAAAAACTGAAGGCAGTAGGAATAAGAGGTAAAGAACAAAACCTAATAAAAACATACCTAACAAACAGAACACAAACAACGAAGGTAAATTGTGTAGAAAGTTAACCAGAAGAAGTAGAATATGGAATACCCCAAGGAGTAAACCTACCACCTATACTATATCTTATATGTACGAATCATATACTGGAACTAGAACTAAAAGAAAAGCCGCAAATATACGCATATGACACCTGCATAGTATACACAGGAAATTCACAGAAAGATTATAGTAACACAGACATAAAAAAATAGAAACCTGTTATTATAATAACCTACTAACAATAAATGAAAAGAAAGCCTATTTCATAATTTTTAACGACAAAAAGCAATGAACCAATCTAACAATTAACATCAAAGGAACAACTATCATAAAATAAATAAAATAAAAAGATAGCAGCCTTAACAAAAATAAAAAAAAACCACATTCCTAACACATCAAGAAAACAAATATATAACACTTTACACATCACAAAATAAATTTAATAAATGTCTGGAGTGACACAAACAAAAAAATGGTCAAAATACTTTCCCTATGTTTAACAAATTACAATTACTTGATACATAAATTTCATTTAACTCCTATAGGTTATTAGCCATAGTGAGGAAGATGTGGAGATGTTTTATGACGACATAAAAGATGCTCTTAGAGATCAGCAGGTACATTATACTATCCTATGTGGTGATTTTAATGCCAAAGTGGGAACAAGGTCAAAGTTTTCACTGGGAAACCATGGACACAAAGGAAGAAATGATAGGGGCGAAACACTGCTTGGTTATATGTTGCAAAACAACTTATTCCAGATGGATAGCTTCTTCTCTAGGAGACCAAACAAGAGATGGACATGGAAAAGCCCGGATGGACGAACAAAAAATGAAATAGATTTCATAATCACCGACAAAAGATACATAGTTAAAGATATGTCAGTACTGAACAGGGTAGCCACCGGAAGTGACCACAGGATTGTATGAGTCAAATTAATGATTGACATCGGTAAGGAATGGCACGGAAGAGTCCAGCGAACATGGATGGTTTCCAGCAATGCATCACGAGTAAGCTAGATGGTACTGAAGAGGAAGAGAACATCAATGTTTTAAATGAGACCATCACTACAGCCCTGTTAGAGAGCCAAAATAGATACTGCCTAACAAGCAAGAAAGAATCAAAATTTAACGAAGCTACTATGCGGAAAATGCAACAAAGAAGAGACATAAGAAGTGATGAACTAAATACTGATGAGGAGCTTAGACAGATTAACAGGGAAATGTCAAAGGCTATAAGATGTGACATTAGAACATACAAGCAAGAGAAGATTGAACAAATAATAGAAAACAATAAAAGCATGAAGGTATTACAAAAAAAAAAAAAACTGGAAGGCGGAAAATGGCAAATGACGAAGTTTAAGGACAAACATATATTACAACAAACCGGGAAGGTATTCTAAAAAATAGTTGAGGACTTTTACCACCTATTATATAAAAGCCACAATGAAGTAAATTTAGACTCAGTAACAGAACCAAAGATATTGTTAAAAAAGGCATCGTTGATCAAGGGCCAGAATCACTGCCTGGTCGAAATAAACCTAGCACTGAGGAAAACAAAAAACAAAATGATGATGTGGCCATCATAATACTTTCCCTATATTTTTCTTGAAAACTATGCGGTTTACGCAAAAATGCTATTTTTAGTAATTTGTTCGATTTTTAAATCTCTGCAATTAATTGTTATATAAATTTCATGTAACTCCTATAGTTTATTAGCATTTGTCAAAAAATGTAAAAATTTTCAATTTTTATTTTTTTCTCGAAAGTTAAGAATTTTAGAAAAAATATGTTTTTATAAAACTTGTTCATTTTCTCGATCTCTTTAACTTTTGTTTGAAAAGTTTTGTAATATCTTTCATATTTAGAAAAATATCGCTAAAAAACAAAAAAACGCCTCGAGTAAACATCCACTTCCGGTTTATGAATGTTCACCAAAAGCTTTTCAGTTCCAGTTTTTAACGATAAAACCCTAAGTTTAAAGTTTCATCTCAATCGGTTCATTCGTTTTTGAGATACAGCGCCCACGGGCAGACAGACAGACAGACACACACAAACACAAACATTTTTTTCCAGAAATTAGTGTAATGAACTCAGGGGACCTTAATACGGATATTTCCACAAAAAAAATTCAAAAAAAAAAATCACGAAAACAATACTTCCCCTATATATTCTTCGTATATAGGGAAAGTAAAAATATAACTACCACTAACTCCAAATACAATAAACAAAGTTTTAAAAATATTGTATAAATTGTACAAAAAAACTAGACAGATCTATACTACCAAACACAAGAAGTAAATATCAAGAACACGATACTGAGTAACTTACTACTAATATACAAAATAAAAAACAATCTAATAAAACAAATATTCCACTAAAAATTAACAAACAAGTCCATGAATACAAAATAAGAAGACATTTTAACAACAGAATCCACAGTGCAATACTTATATATAAGGAATATATAGGCCACTTTTAATCTAAAATTTAAAAATATAATTCTAAACAAAAAAATAAAACAGAAACCACACTACTATGAACAAGAAAACACATTATCCCTTAATACCAATAGCCCGAGATGGAACCAAACATCCACCAATCTCGATGTGAAGAAAAAGGAAAGAAGCCAGGCAAGTTTTTATTTACAATGTAAATACATATATTATATCTATATTATGTTATAGTTGTAAATGTTTAAATAAAGTTATTATTTAAAAAAAAATAAAAGCATTAGTTATTGTACCACAGATAAAAACAGTTCTAAAGAGAGCAAATCATTTTGCTCACATGCGCAATATACATTAATTTTAGCTAACTTTCCTAGCTGAAAAGAAATAAATTAAATTTTTAATTTGCTTTCATTTCAGATTTTATGATAATAATTTATACATAGTCTTCTTTATTACCAAATATAATTAACCTTTTATAAACCAGTAAACATTTCTTTTGCATTAAGTATGTAAAGTAAAATAAATATAAATACCTTATGCCCACTTATCATTTTATTTGAAAGCATATATAATATTTCTATTTTCAATAATTTTATTATTTTCATAATTTGTTTAGAAGTATATTAAATATTTTTCTGTTTTGTTATTAAGCATTTGAATTTTGTAGCCGAATACAGCTTATTTAATGACAATATTAGATGCTTGCTAAAGTATGGTGAATGCGCCGGCCACGAATGGTAAAATTATTATATTGAAAGAAACTATAATAAATTAAGCAACTAAATTATTTTTATATATTTTTACGAAACTTATTTTTAATTCAGCGCAGAATATAGTAGCTAACTGTATATCGGGTATTACAAATAATATTTTCAAACATAAGGCCGTTATTTAATTAATAGTATGTACTAAATAATTATACCTTTATAAAGATAATTTCATTACAATTACTACTTCGTACACGTTTACGTGGATCCATAATTTCGCTTACCTTTGTATATATTACTGCCCTGTTTTGAATAAATTCACAATATAAATCATTCTTGCAAAACACATTTGTTGTATATCTACATATAAATATGTTATATGTTAAATACATGCTGATAAAACCGCAAAGTTATAATCGTAACGGCGTGTCGTAATGTTTCTTTTTCACGTTAAGTATGTTTATATCTCGCCGGTGTTTGTGTTGATATCTGAAAAGTTAAAATGTAGAAAGGTGGTCGGAGTGAATGCAGGGAATGAATTTGGAACGCTGAAATCGGGGGCTGAAACAGTGAAACAATGTAGAGAGCATACGTTCCTGCGTCCCTGGCGGAACGATAGGGAAATGTGGGTTTTGTAAGTGTGCGTGTGGCGGGAATACTTGGAGATAAGAAGACTGACACCGGCTCTCAAGAGGAAACATCCCAATTCCAACGGCTCTCCAGTTTTACTATAGTTTCGCTTCATTTGCATATAGACGTGCCTTCTAATGATAAAATAACTTTATTTTAAAATAGCATTGTTCTAATTTATGCGCACAGGTTTCCCCGCCGTAAGACTGCGAGATAAAGCAGACAAATCGCGTTGAAGGAATAACCGCTTATGGTTTTCTTGCTTCACTCTCTACACATTAATAACAAGAATAAACATTATGTTTTGTTCGCTTCTCTAATTATTTACTAAGTGACTCCTTTTTATTCTATATTCCACAAATACAGCTATTTAATATTTTAATTATATATTCCATATTTATGATTGTTGTTTTTAATTTGACTGTATTTTAAATTCCTTATTATTATTATTTAATTAATCGATAATCAAATAACGTTGGTCGAGCAATAAATGTCATTTATTTCAACAATTAACTTACAGTTATTAATGTTTAATTGTTTTTTATTAGATATAATATTTTATCAAATGGTTTTCTTATTTATATTTTAAATAACTGATGTCTTAGCAATTATTTCAATGTCGATTAAAAATATTATAGTAAAAAAAGCAGAAAACAAATTCTTTTCAATATTAATAAACAGCATATTTTTGAGCTATTTGAGTTAGAAAGTATTTTAAATGTTTCTAAATAGTTCTTTAAACGATCAGTTTCCTTTAATTATATATGTTGTTTAAATTAAAATAACTCGCGATAGTTCACTAAAAAAATTAATTCCAAATCCATCAGGATAAATTAGTAAATAAACGATTATTGTCTTGATAAAGCATATGATCTTGTTTCTGAATTTCGCTAAAAAAATAGTTAGTTAACAATTATTTTTTAACTTTCATAATTCTCACTAACTAGTTTTAACCATTATATTTCCAGACATAATATTATTAGCCATTTTGATCAAAGATGGCGACTATGATATAAATTAAATAATATCTGTATATTTTTTAAAGCGCACCTGTGTAGTATTATCTTTCTTTATGAATGCTTTGATATTTAAAAGTCTAAATTTAATGAGATTCAAAATAATTCGGAACTGGTCTGGGGCTCAGGTTAAGAAAGTCTGAGCTGAGTTAACACACTTCTTTGAAATGTTTAATTTTCCAGAACTAAATTTAAAAATGAATCAAAAATGATCAAAGTATGAAGAAGATTGTCAATTTATCACCGCTGAGATCTGCTATAAATGTCCTGGAAACTTTTCAAGAAAACTTCTTTTAGGATGGAGTCACGTTTCGTTGAATGTCAAAAATATCAAATCAAATCTCTTTCCTCTCAAAGCGAGTTTGAGTGTGGGAATAGGAAGAAGTCTGAAGGGTTGAGATCTGGTAAGTATGGTGAATGTTAAATTTACACCATCTCCTTTTCTGCGAGGAACTGTTTCAGGATATTGGCTATATGAGGGCGAGCATTGTCATGAACAAAAATCTATGAACCTTGTCCGTATTGCAGTCGTACCCTCCGTAGACGTTTCATGAAACAGTTTAAAATTTCAATGTACCTTGCACCATTAATCGTCATTCTCTCAGGTAGAAATTTCCTGTAGATAATGCCTTAAATATCTAAAAATTGATGAGTATTGTTTTGGTGCATGATTTATCTGCTCTAACCTTTTTTCAACGAGGTGATGCAGGGGAACTCCATTTCAAGCTTTGACGCTTTGTTTCAGGGTCGTACATCAGGACTCGGTGATAATAATACAGTTTCGACAAAATCTTGTGAAACCTCTAAAGGTGTCTGCTTCTGATGGCTGATTATAAGAAGTATTTACGACTAATCTGCAGTTCATCTGCTATCTTGCGCACAGTTAATCGACGATCGATCTACTTTGAGTAATTTCCTCACTTACTCAATGTTTTCTTTACTGACGTCGTAGAGGTCGCCGGTCTTCAGCTACGGGAGTTCCCGGCCTTCTTGAAAACAGGCTAACCACTTGTAGACATATTTCAAGGTCATTGCTTGATCTTCATAAACACATACCAAAATCGCGTTTCTTTCGGTGTCTTGCCAAGGTAAAAATAAAACTTTAAATTGATGAATCAACACACTAAACAAATACTTTCGAAAACAGGTCTTGAACGTCGCACGAACGACGCTCAACTGAACGACGGTGGAGAAAGAAGGTCAACACCTGCCTCTAGGCAGGAGCGTTTTGTTTCGCCATTGTTGCTAGATCGGCTGTTCTTACTTAATTACTGAAATTGATTGTCAAAGGTTGTATAATACATACTATGGACTTAGCTCAATGTAGTATATTATTCCTGAGTGGCGATTTTAAATCACTTGTAGGTTGTGTTGTGATTTGAATTCGGTTTATACTGTGTAATTTTAGCAGAAAGCTTTTACATTAGACTTGATGGAAATGATCCCTATAAGAATACGTTAATGTTAATCTTTCAAGATATTACCATTAAGGTGTTATCTATTGTTAAAGAGTAGAACCACAATTCCCTAGTTGGGTGGATTACCTACAATCATTGAGAAGTAGCGATAATAAAATTAAAATAATGTGAAAACATTGAATTACAATTCCCTTTCAAATACGGACTTGTTTCTATCTACGAAGAGCAGTTGAAGACACAGAAGGTTCAAAATAGATCAAAACAGGTCCGTGGTTGTTGTTAACAGAAAAGATTAATTCAATTTTTTCAAATCATTATTCTTACAATTGTCACTGTTGACATTTTCTATATGACTGTCGATGATAAATCCAAGCAGGGAAACATAGTGCATCACTTACAAAATAGATGGCACCCTAATGGTAAATCTTTTATTACGTATACGTGTAGGATTTAAACCTATAAAGTAAAACTCTATTTGCTGCTTAAGCCTAGAGTCACCGATCCGGTGGGACCCCCCCAAATCTTAGCTTGCGATCCGACTAGAAAAGACCTTTTGGTCTTGGACCAGTTACAATAACAGCAATAGCAGAGGAGTGGTTTTTGCCCGATTCTACTCTACTATAAGGGTGGATCATGATGGATTTACTCTCCTCTTCTCAAAGAAAGGAAAAACGTTTACCTCATTAATAAATCGCGGAAAAGTTCTACAGCAAAGTAGATGATAATCAGAAAACACAATTAACTTCCCAACCTTTAATTAAATCAAGAATAAAGCACGTAAGAATTTCAATCTCAATAAAAGTGAAGAGGCTTACAACCACTACTCGATCCCATTGTACACGTCTAATTTTAACAGGGTATAAGAACTATTTATATTTAGTCTCTTTTAATGTTTCTACAGATCCTAAACAATGTTGGTCATTTATTGACAACAAAAAGAAAACAACTAGAATTCCCGGTGTTATGCACTTGAATGGTTTGAAACTGGCCGCTCCAGAACCAATTGTCAACGCATTTTTTGACTCTTTTGAAAATGCTTATATCAGTAAAGGTTTTAATGATATTAGAGAGAGCCATAATAATCTGCCAACCATTAACATAACAACTATTACCTCTAATAATTTTCTGAATGCCATAAATAGATTGAGTAGTTCCATGTCATATGGTATCGATGTTACTCCGAATTTCCTAATAAAAGATTGTGGACATATCCTGGTTAAACCTCTAAAAACAATTTTTAATCTCATTCTAAAAAACTCGGAGTTCCCACAATTTTGAAACAAACAAAAATCTGTCCAGTGTTCAAATCAGTCGAATCATAGCGAATTTACAGATTACAGGCATATTGCCCTGTTGTCTATTTTTGCAGAAGTTTTTGAGATGATAGTCTATGATTTTATTTATCCGAATTACAAAAACCTCATCTCTCCACATCAGCATGGTTTTATGGAAAAAGGATCTACAATAACAAATCTCAGCTGTTTTAGCAAATTTATATATGGTGAAGTTGACCGTAAAGATCAAGCTGATTGCATTTATACGGATTTCAGAAAGGTCTTTGATCGTGTAGACCATGCTATTTTACTCAATAAACTTGCTGAATTCGGTTTTCACGTAAATCTTATTAAAATCATATTTATCCGACCGACATCTTCAAGTATTAGCAAATGGACCCCCTTCAACAACATTTGTTGCTTATTCGGATGTACCCTAAAGGTAAAACCTGGAGCCATTACTTTTCCTTCTCTTCGTTAATGATCTAAACCTCCATACATCATCATCAGCTGTTATTCGGTGACGATCTCAAAATATATTCACCGATTTTTGATATATCGTCTTGTATCTCTCTACAGAGTGCACTTAATACCGTATCTGACTGGTGCCGTGACAATAAATTATTTCTTAATGTGAGTCTGTACAAGATAGTTACCTTCTCATGGAAAATTAATCCGCTTCTATTTCCCTACCAATATTAATAATCAAATCTTGGAGAAATGTTCAATCTCTAAAGATTTTTTCTCTGTATGCCTCATTTGTGCGACCCATACTTGAATATGAGGCAATTATTTGGGATCCATTTTACCAAAATCATATGCAATTAGTAGAAAACATCCAGCAGAAATTTTACTAATCACTCTGGTTTAAGAAATTTGGGATATATCCACCTCAGGAGGCACTTCCGGGTGAATTTAATGGTGTGCCACTTGCTATACGCAGACACATCCAGGGGAAAATTTCTGTTTAAAATCATTCACAACATAATTTATACTTTCATGCTCCTAGGGTGTCCATTAGAAATTCTACTTGTTTCTATTCTCCACGAGCAAATTCCAACATTTTAAATATGTCTCCTATAAACAGAATATGCAAATTTCATAACGGGATTGCATTTAATTTGGATATATTTAACTGTATCTTGAGTCAATTTAAAACTTTTTTGTATAATATACAATTTCTAATATGGTATATAATCAATGTTTAGTGTGTGTATGTCATTATGCTTGTAAATACTTGTAAAGAAATGATAAATTCTTTAGCTTAAGTACTGAGTTTTAGTTTTAATTTGCAATCATACTGTTTTGTATTCTTTACTGTAAGTTACTCTGTAATTGGGCTTTACATGTTGGGTAATAAAGATTATTATTAGCTAGCGTAATCCGCTTGGTGTCCTTTAGAGGAGAGCGGCACACTGGACGATCAGATCTTCAAAATCTCAGCGAACATTTCGGTTGAGCCCGGTCTGTAGAAGACCTTTTGCTCCTGGATCAGTCACAAAAGCAGCGATAGTAGTGGAGTAATGCATGATGGATTTCCTCTCCTGTCATCAAAAACAAATGTTTGAGTGAAAGGTCCTTTAAAGAAGTGAACTCCATCCGTTCTGCTTTCGGCTAAAATTTTAAGTATATTTTCATATTTTGTAACATAATTTTTTAAATATTTTGTAAGAAAGGAGTACAAATATGTAATAAATAATAACACCTTTTCGCGATGTTTTAATAGTTTTCGATTGTATTTCACATCAAATTTTAATTCGTTATTGTATGCTTACAACATACACCTCGATAGCTGTTATTTGTTATCTTCATCTTCGCCAAAAATTAAATTGGAAAGAGGCAGTTTTCCATAAAGTTGATCAAACGGAATTAAGAGTAAATAAAAGTAGTGTCCCTCAAGGATCTGTACTTGGACAAATACAATTCTTGTTATATATGAATAATTTGCTAAAACATTTAAAGGATGCAAACGTAGTTCTTTTTGTAAAAATAAGTTTTTCAAATAATGATGAGGTTACTGTAAATAAGATCACTGCTTATGATTTATGTTTCTAAGTAACAGACTACTTGTAAATAACCAAAAAACTAATATTCTACATATTTCAGATCTTACCTGAATTGTACGTTTATTATAGTTCGCACAATTTTTTTAGGAATGTATATGATATAGAGAACGATCTAAATAATAAATAAATTAATAAATATAAAAGTATTGATACTTAGAGGCTTAAAAATAAATTATTGTAAAGACTTTCACTTCTTGATTTACTTAAAAGCTTGTCAAGATCAGTATCTTTGTACAGCTCATTGTAAATTATTCCAGTTACATCTATAAAAATTAATCCATATATTATTATTATTGTGCAATTGGACATATTTATTTATTTCTTTGCAGGGCACAATAATTACATTTCTTGCTTACAATTCATGGAGGGTATAAAATATATCAAATAAAGAGAAGAAAACTTCAAATCATCTGAATGTTATAATGATTATGGTACTCATAATAAACGTCATTTATGTCTACAAAGAATTTTACTGACGAAATGTTGAACTCGATCAAAGTATTTTGCCATTTTATTTAACAATAAATTGCCAAATCATATTAGAACCCTTCTGCGAATAAATTTACAGCTGTGACAAAAGAATATTTATGTTCATAGAGAAATTTCCTTTTTTATTTGCTAGTAAAGAAACTAACTATCAGTTAAGTCGATAGACTAGAAATAAAGAGTGGAAGAGTTTATTTACATTTACATTTACATACAAATAAAAAAGTATATTTTTAAAGCAAATGGTTAAAAGAAATAAAATCTAAGATATAATAAAAAATTTATAATTATAAAACTTCTTTTTATGGTCATAAAACGTTGACCGGCACATGTTCTTATATAATATAGGTAGAAATATTTTTTGGTCCACTAAAAGATGATTATATAATTTAATAAAGGTATGAGAGCAACCATTATTAAATTTATTCAATGAACAAGGAGACATAACTGGCTTTAACCCTTCATTATTATTTATTTAAGATTTAACACAAAGAAAACGCCTACAAAATAAAAATAAAAAATAATTTAACCTATATGGCAGTAGATTAAATGTTTAGTCGTGTCTTGTATGTACAAAAGATAAACAAAAAATATATTTTTAAAATACGATTTGATCTTCCATTTATGTTATCTATAAAATTTATTATATTACAGTTTACTGTTAAATTTTGATAAATCTAGAAAATGAAAAACACTGTTTGGCCTGATATACATCGCTGTGATTGTCTTTAGATCTTGTTAAAGGTTTTACATGTGCTGTGTTAACAAAATAAACTTACTTTAAGGTGTGAATTATATTTTCAGTTAGGTAATACAAATTAGTAAGCTCTTCTCGATATAACGTGGCTAATAATATAGTGTGATCTATTACATCAAAAGGCTACAACAAGTCGAAAAATATAAAATTATTCAATACTCAGTCAATTCAAATAGCTACGCTTCAAAACTTCCATTTTTTAAAACCCATAATGTTTAGAGGAAAGTAATTTGATTGACCTTTGCAATTTTATATAATATTAATACAAAGAAATTTTTCCTATTTTTTCCTATTTAAAATTACATGTTATAAGAGTGAGAAATAATATAGTCATTTAAGTAATTAATACTTATTTTTACGTATTCTTTATAAACGCTTTACTCATACGCAAATTAAATTTAATAATTTTTTTAACTCGAACTTTAATATATTAATAATTTTAATAAATACAAATAAAAATAATCACATAAATGTGAAGAGAATTAAAAAAATTAGCCTGGTTGAAAGGTACGTTTCACGATTACCTCTTCAGAAATTTCTCCTGAGAGTGTGACAGACCGCAGACAGAAAATTAATCTCTCTCACCGCGGCCGTTTCCTATCCACCACCTGGGAATGCTTTTGGTATGTATTCAACTTTACGAATAAACTCGTCACTCAACAAAAATCAAATAACAAGCTGAAACTAAGCCTTCAGAGCACTAAAAGAAAAAAAAAAAAGAAAAAATTCTCCGCTTTATTATATCATAATAATTGTTGATATAGATTATCGCAATAAAATTAAAGCGAATTAATAGTTATATGTTTTAATTTGAATTGCGTTAATATATTTTACAATTATGTTCGTAGTTTTTATTGGATTTGGCTTATAAGCCATTCGGCCACTAACATTGTAATATTTGCTAATAATTTAATAATACGAAAACATTTCGTGAATCTACAAAAGATGTTGTTGATCTTTTTAAATTATTAGTTAATTTTCTAGAACGAACTGAAGGATTGTAATATATTTTATTAGTGTAATATTTGCAGAAAAAGTTGATTTAAATATTCAGAAATATATTTAATTAAAATAATGATGTATATTTTATCATACACATATAGTAAAAAATATAGATATATTTTTTTTCATAATGCATTGTAATGTGATTCCTATATAATACCTATATAATATATATTTAATGTAGGATCGTAAAAATAAACAGAACTAACTTCTGTATTTCAAAATTTTGAAATTTTATGTGAAATATTTATAATATTTTAATATTCACTCCCGATAAATTATTATTTAAATTTTTTGCTGGTTATTATTTTACATTTGATATTTCAGCTTGTAAATTCTTAATTTATAATAATATTTCGTTGATTTTAAAGTTTCGTTGAACTTAATAACCAGTATTTTTAAGCTGTTATTGTTATAAAGAATTTTTAATATCTTTTATGTCGATTTCGAAGTGTTTGTAAAGAGAAATATAGAAAAACAATTATTAATCTTATTTAATTAAAATAAATATACCTTATAAATGAATATCGTATGTCACATTGGTTTTTCCGCAATTTAATTCTCAGACGCTTAACATTAAAACAAGTTTTTAACTTTACTTAATATGAAAACAAATGGTTCAATCAAGTAATTAGCGTAATGAGTATTCAAGATATTGGAAAATCATATATCATTGCATTTAAAATCAAGAAAAGGTCTAACATTCTTACACTCGCCAGTTATATTTCTTAAGTATAATACTTTCAAGTGTTCCATGCGGAGTTAGTAACAAAAGGTAATATAAAACCTAAATGCCGCCATAACCATAATTACGTAATGAGCGGTTTATATTGCAGAAGATTATTACGTTTATCTCTATAATAATCCCACACGAGGGCATACTACGTACACTCGACCACAGGCAAATTTATCTTAACATAAAGCACATATTGGCAAGGGAACAATATCTGATTCATATATGCTTTAAGCTTAGAATATGTATTATTTTTAATACGTTGAATTAATTTAAGATATCAGATTTATTCCCTCTATTTCATAGACGAAATGTTATTTCTTTACATCCGACCGTGTATGGTAATTTGATAGTTCAAAATTAATATTTTAAGCGCTCGTTATTCACCTATAAAGTACCTCAATAAGTATAAATGGAATACACAGTTTCATAAACCACAGTTGGGTAGTAAATATTATTATTAGTGATAGTAATAATCAAATATTTCACTAGAAGATTTCAAATACAAGCCTCATTATTACAGTAGTGAGATTAAAAGTTACATAAAAAAACTTAAATGACATAAGAATGTTTAACGTTTACAAAATTATTTGAATCACCACTATATTTTATATTAATTTATAGTACCAATATGCACGGGATTTACGACCAAAGGTGTATATATTCTATATTAGTGCATTCCTCCAAGCTTTGCAAAAGTTTTTAGGCTAATAATGCATAACATAATCTTTAAAAATCTTTTACCTAGGCAACATGGATTTATACTTGGACGGTTAACGGTAACCAACTTAGAGACGATAACACGGTTTATAACAAAAGATCTGTACTGCCAAAGGCAAGTAGATGTTGCCTACATGGAAATTGTCCAGTGGCTTTGATAATCTAGATAATTCTATATATTTAATTAATTGCTCACTTAACCCGTGGTGAAACATATTTGAAAAATAATAATTCTATAGTGCTAAATAAGCTGTACTTATTTGGTTTTCTCCGAGTCTTACCAAACTTAATTCCTCATAACTTACACTTAGACTTAATTATGTTTTTTACAATAGTTATAGGTTAAACTAATTTATCGCTACAACAGGGTTGCCTCAAGGATCGAATCTCGGTCTTGTTCTTTTTATCATATTCATCGACGACCTTATTAAATCATTAATTTGGGAAACTTTTGTCTATGAGGACGATAATCAAATATATAACATCGTATCTAATCAAGCTGATTGGTCATAATTCTTGACTTAATATTGTAACCTTAGTCAATTGGTGTACTCAAAATAAATTGAATTGAAAATACTGATAAATGCAGTACATAATTATATAGTTGTAAACACATCAGTTTCCATCAAGGTAGGTATAAAATGGGAGATTCTATTCCGAACCAAAATATAACTGCCACAGATCTTTGATTCAATACTTCTGTTCTATAAACATATACAATATTAGGTTTTTTATGCGCACAGAGAAATTATTTACTAACATAAGAGTTTTAACTACATTACTTTATACCTTTGTTGTTAGTAAGTTGGAATATGCAGCTTTAATATAGTATCCGAACAACACGAAACAACAGCTTATGACTGAGAAAATAAAACGAATTTTCCTAAATTAAAAATCGGCAGTAAAGAAAATAACTTAATTCTATATATAATTAGCTTCACGTAAGAGAAGATATCAGTTAAGGATAAAATAATAATAATAATAAGTACGCAACAAAAAAATTGCCGATGAGCCTACTTTTCTTTCGAATAGCTACGCAAACTGCAGTTTGTAGATAATTAATCAATTCTGTTATATACATATGCCATCTCCAGTGCCACAACATATTCATTTGATAGTCATGATTAAACTTTAGGGTGTATTAAGATTAAGCAATAAAACTGGAACAGCAATACAAGATACAGGACAAGGAAATTAAAAGAGCATCAAGACAAGATAAACGAAAGAGCCTCGAAGAACAACTAAACATAGCAGAAAAAGCAACCAGCAAAATCGATATAAGAACATTTCACAACGTAGTAAAAAACGTAACCGGCAGGAGAAATAACAAAGCAAGCATAACAACAGTAAGAGTAAAACAGGAAAGATACACAACTCAAAAGAGGAAATTAGGAAACGATGGATAGAATTTTTCGAAGAAACTTACCATGAGAAGGCGATAACAAGAATTGGCGAAAGGGAAACAGCGAGACAGGAGATAGACATGGACACTAGTGAAATAACAGAAAACGAAGTAGCAGAAGCTGTTAAAACACTAGTGAGAGGGAAAACGCCAGGCATAGACGGAATCGCAAATGAAATGTTAAAAGCATGGACAGAACATATAATAAGCATGATGCACACTCCACTAAACAAGATAGAAAATATACCAGAGGACTGGAATAAGAGAGTTATGGCCAGAATCCAAAAAAGGGCGATAAGATGAAATGCAAAAATTGGTGGGGTATCACAATTCTGGGCACCGCGAGCAAGATCATTTCTAGAATCATCCTCGAAAGAAATGTTTTATGGAGTTTCATAATGTATCCGCCTCATTAATTCAACATCCTCAACAAAGAATAAAACCTAAAGTGAGGGGTAACCAAGCAGGTTTCCGGCCGAAAAGATCATGCATAGACAATATAACGACCTTGAGAATAATTGTGGAGCAGGCTATAGAATGGAAAAAAGAACTTGTAATTAATTGCATAGACTTCAAGAAAGAATTTAACATTATAAACGAAAACTATTCTGAAAAAAAGAAACCGGCGTCAGTCAAGGCTGCATCCTATCACCTTTCTTGTTTTTGGCAGAAAACAAGACGGGAATAACGTCTTTGGGAGAAACTTGAAGGACCTCGAATTTGCAAACTACATTTTTCTACTCAAAGAAAACAATAGAAACATGAATAAAAAACAGAAAAATCCAAAGTAGCAAAAGTGAACCTAAAAATAAATGTAAAAAGTGTAAAACGATGGGAAAAATACTCAATCCAACACAGAAATAAAACTTGGAAAAGGAACAATAACATCAACAGAGGCATTCTGTTACCTACGATATACAATTGACAGTTATGAAAGGTCGGGAAAAGGCAAAAAGAGGAAGATAGGCAGTGCTCAAAGTGCATTCAACCAATTAAATAAAATGTGAAAATCATCTCATATATCGTAAAAAAACAAAACTGAGACTTTTTGACAGCAATACTATTAGTGTGCCGCTGTACAGAAGTGAAAAAAAATATAAATAAACAAAATTACAGTCATTGAATATTACAAATTAATTTGCGTGTTACAAATAGTACAACTATCAAAGCAACACTAATTTGAATGAAATTATTTCTGTTGAATAAACTAATAAATGATAAAATGTACTTTAGATTGTATAAAAGTAACTATAACATTTAAATAATCTAAAGTACATTACACATATACATTGCTTTGATAGTTGTACTATTTGTAACACGCAAATTAATTTGTATTATTCAATGTCTGTCGAAGTATTAGCTAGAGAAGTAGTTGTTTCAAATTAATTTGTTTTGTAGTCTTAGTAAGACTCATTGTTGTAGATTCACCAAATTTTTTCGTATTTTTAAAAATTACAGTCCTTTATAAATAAATGCCTTTGCAAGATACTGGGAATATACTGCCCAATCAGAATAACAGACAAAAGAGCTATGAAGAAGGTGCAAGCAAGAACCTGTAGAAATCACGAAGGGAGTGGAGATGGATAGGACACATGCTAAGGAAAAATGGCGGAGAAATAATCAAACAAACCCTGGTGTACACTATTTAAGGCACAACGAGGAAACGAAGATCGCGAAAAATATGGAATAGACAGATCCACCTCGAACATAGCGAAATCAAACACACTTGGAATGACATAAAAACAAAAGCCAAAGACAAGATTAAATAGAAAAGAGCAATATAACAAATATGTAATAAAAAATGAGACCCAACGGGGCAGGACTAGCGACCTTTCCTACAAACCAGCTGAAGATTAATCTGAAAAGATGCCAAATGCTCGTCAATAATAAAGATAGCAAGACTGGTTTTACTGCCTGTGTGATTTTTTTGAGCAGTAGTAAGTATTCTTGTGAGTTCCGCCTGGATGATCGTATAGTGTTCTTGCTAAAGCGGTATTTTAGTTTCAGATTCAGTTCAGCACAATATATATGCCTACACATGTTTCCTTCTTTCTTTCCCCAACCGTGAATATGTATTTAGAAGCTTCATAAGCATCAGTGTTTTATTACTTATAATGTCTTTCGAAAATGTAGATAGGAGTAGCAAGGTCCTCTCACTTCCATAGAAGAACGACCTTCAGAGTCGCTCTTACAAGGATTGCTTCATGCCTAGTCCAGCCCGTTTTTGGACAGAGCCATCGTCTGCATGTGTAAATCAAGGGAAATAAAAGACAATAACGTCTCCATTACTTACGTTCGTTTGGTGTACATGGTTCCAGTAATTCCCATACAAGCTAGATGTTGAGTGTACTTCGGCTTATTTGTTGTTTGTTTGTTTAACATACATGTTACAAATGTTAGGGCCGATCTTGCAACGTCACTTAGTGATTCTGGGTGATTGTCCCCATGAACTTCCAACGACTCTTTGATACTGCCAGAGCGCCATACTCGCCTTCTGTACCTTGGTTTGAAGATGAATACTCCAGTTCAGTTCAGGATCTAGGACAACCCCCAGATACTTTACTTTAAAGCCAGAATTAGTGAGGTCTTGAATATCCTTGACCACTTCATTTTGTCCGGTTTGTTTTTGTAGATGAACAGCATCGACTTCGTCTTAATTGCGTTGTCCATACACAAATTCTCCACGATATTGAGGGCACTCTGCCTTAAATTCACTGAGTACACCTTCATAGCGGCCTTTAAGCAGAATTGTTATGCCATTTGCTTGTCCTATATCTGGGAAGCCAGATTAATTAAGTATCCTTAGCAAGTCATTTATTCTCTCTCCTCTTTTTTAACAACCAATAGTCACTCTTGCTTCGGATACTTTGTTTCCTATTGATATTTGGACCGTCCGTGTACTTAGCATCTGTTTTATCCATTCACTAAGTGCGACTGGGGTATTAAGCATTAAGAGAGCTTTTTCTATGCTGTTTAAAGAGGCATTCTCAAAAGCTCCTTCTATGACGATAAATAAGCCTAATGTCGACTTTTTATTTACCAATGCTTCCTTCTAATGTCAACTTTTTATTTACCAACGCCTCCTTCAATATGGGTAACCACATAGTAGAGTTCTGATTCAGTTGAGCGACCTGGTTTGTACGTGTGTTGATTTGAATGAAGAAGTCTTCAATATACCGATTGGAAAACTTGTCCAACTTTTCATCTCTTTTGGGGGACATATCTGAAAGCTATGCAGGCTCTTAACAGAGTCAACAGGTGTTGAACAATAGTGTCAAGTCCGTACATTAGTAAGACTGGCTAAACTCCGTTTATTTTTGGAGACTTAAATGGTGAGAATGTTCGAATCTTCAAAGTTAACTAGACAATAAGCATAAATATTAAGATTAAAAAGAAGTGAAATAACTGAACGAGAGAAATTGCTAGTTAATGTTTGATAAAAAAACACTATCACAATAAAATTACATAAATTTTGTCAGAACTTTTAACAATTATTTTATAATAAGAATATTATTATTATACAGGGTGTCCCATTTTACATTATGGTCTCGAATTACTTGAAAACAATGCATCGTAACGAAAAATATGCCGAATGGAAACTTTCATAGTTTCGAGGGGGACATCGTATTCCGACAAAATAGTCCCCCCAGACCCCAAAGGGGGCCGGAAAAGGGGGTCAACTTGAAAATGTTAAATGGAAACCCTTATTTTTAATTGCAGATTCGAAAGAGCGTAAAAAATCTGCATTTTTATCTGGCGACGTTTTTCGAATTCCATACAGATGGCAGTAGAATCGTAAAAAAATCGTTTTAACAAATTTAGAAGAAATAAAACCTTTCTTATTTAAGAAAAAACACACACATCGTTTTGAGGTATCGGATTCTGAGAAAATACCTCCCCCCTAGATTCTAGGCTTACTACCTACAATATCTATTCGAAGTGATGCCCATTGTTGTTGCGGCATATTGTCACCCTCTTCTCAAAGCTGTCCGTCGTTATTCGCAAAATGTTAGGACTGGTTTATCGACAGGCACTGCGAATCCTCTCTTTTATGTTGTTCCGCGCGGTTGGCTGTTCCCGTAAACTACATCCTTGAGGTATCCCCACAAGAAAAAATCCAAGGACGTCAAGTCCGGAGACCGAGCCAGCTAATTCACTGGCTCTCCACGACTAATCCAGATTTCCGAACTTGATTCGCATAATGTGCCGGTGCTTCATCCTGTTGCAACCACATCATCATCCTCAACTGCAAATCGACGTCTTCTAATAACTGTGGTAGGTCTGCACGCAAGAACTCAAAACACCAAACATTCAGGCTCCAACGATGTTACGTTTTCAAATCTCGCGGGGGATTTTCAGCGCTCCAGCAATTACAGTTGTGCCTACTAACGATGTCTATGTTGTGGAATGTCGCTTCGTCCTAAAACATTACGCGCCGGAAGAGGTATGGATCTATGGTATTTTTCTGTTCAGCCCAATTGCAAAACAAGCCTGATTCGAGAGTCATTTTCTGAGAGCGCTTGCACTGATGCAACATGGTATGGGTGATATTTTGTAGCTTAGAGTATGCGTTGAGCTGTCGATTTCGAAATTCCAAGTTCCTCTTCGATACCTCGGAGACCTATGTGTAAATCGTTGTGCACCAATCCTAAATCACTCAGCGTTCTTGGATCCGGATTGCCGTCATCCATCCTGTTCACTTTTTCGCGTTGTCGTGTAAGGTGTCTTTGTCGTGCTCTTGTCTCGATATTTTTAATTGTTTCCAGTGTTGGGTGATTGCGATTAGGATATCGTTGGTCATAAAGCCGGCCGCTTTAGCGTAATTCTTGCAAGCTTCCCCAGATTCAACAATATGTCCACTATCACGTTTGCCAAATAAGGTTGTCCAACCATCGTTAATAACGTCCACGATTAACTATTTTGTCATAATCCGATATTTCCGTCGAAACTATGAAAGTTTCGACACATTTTTCGTTACGATGCATTGTTTTCAAGTTATTCAAGACCTTAATGTAAAATGGGACACCCTACATAAAAAAAATGGACTGGACCCAAATTTGTTGCGAACTTGTTTGCTTTCATCATATACACGATAGATAGACTTAAAAAATATTATATGAATTGTAGAGTAATACCCATTTGTAAAGAACATATCTAAACCACATTTCTACATTATCACCCCTCAAATTTAAGAATTTTTTTGTAATATGTGACGAGTTATTGTATCTCAGCTTCACATTTCTCTACCCCCAGTGAATTTAGATACGAAATACCTTTTTGATACTAAAAAGTTCTTCATATTTTCAAACAGATCGTAATTTATAGAAGAAGCTGAGACTGAACTATAGGGTGCATGGTTGAAAGTTCATTTCTAATGACTGACCCTAATGCTCGTCATCATGGATATTTTCCCTTCCTTTGTTAAAATTACATACACGTGTCGAAAAGACGATTGATAATTTTTTTGATACACATGCTTCAATCAACGATGAATATCGTAAAGTTGCACATTTTTGCGTTGACAAATTTTATCGCACTTGAGCATTATAACCACTGACATAAACATAAGAGTCAATACCAACGAGGCATACATAGAGAGGTCATGAACATGTTAGCAAACATTCGGTGGGTACCCTATTCGCCAAAGTTCCACACCGTGCAAAGGAGTTCCAGAAATGTTTATCAACACCTCTCTTTTTAGTTGCAAAACCTTTTTGTCAGTCTTCAACAGTTTGTTGTTATATACCAGCCTTGAAGGAACGGAAAAATATTCACGTTTCCTACACAAATTCCTCCATAGACTTAATAATTCTACTTTTATTTTATAGGGGATAACATATTACAATTATTCAATATTATGTAAATGTTAACAATGGTAAAAGAGTATTTTTAAAGTAGTTTAATATTTAAAATATTTATAACAATAATATATCTTATGTGATTTGCATACAATATAGATATTTTTTACCTCTAACTACTAACATAAGCAAAATTACACATTCACTCTACATATACTATTAAATATTTTTTGAGAACATTTTTAGATTGATGATTTAATTTCTGGTCCCATTAATAAAAAAAAACTAATCACACGGCCATGTCATTACATAAACGCGCCACTTAAATATAGTGGCGACCTTCAATTAACACGCCATAAAAATACTTTATCGATTGCACCCCCTGGACGGGGAAAAAATTGGCCCGCGGCTTTACATTTCAGCTCTCGGTTTTTGGGGAATAATTTTATTAATCCGATAGTGATTCGCTGGCCCCCTGATCAGATAAAAGTTTAAAGTGGGTTATCCCAATTTGATTGGACTCAAGGCTGAATTAAAGTTCGTCCAAGTGGACTTTCCACGATTCCATTCAATAATGGTGAATGAATATTACCGAGCTGATCTAATTTCGTGCAACTGATTGTCTGATTGTGCGGCTGGCGAGAAGATTACCTTGTTCAATTTAATCTCAATACATGCATCCTGATTGGCAACGCTTTGTTCCAATAATCAACATGTTTTAACACACGTGAAAAATCATGATTTTTATGGAAGGAAGGAAAGAAGAATATAATTTAAATTGGTTTTAAAATACATTTGTAATAACTTCATGTACTAACGTTTATCATACATGTTCAATACAAATAAATATAACAGAAATAAATTTAAAATCAAAGCATTTACTATTTATATTCTACATATGAAATAAAAATTTTACTTCTCTTTCATATATGTTTAATAAACTAATATTTAATTGCCGGTATGATTGTTAAAGGTGAACGTGCAATAAAGTTACTATTGATCGACAACTACTTGTAGATTATCTCGAGCACATGCATGCTGGAATATATCTGCGGATATTACTTGAAATTAATAGCCGGGTAATTAGCATAAGACCCATTGATACGGGCTGACTAATATGTGTAATTTAAGGGCTGCAGAAGATGTAAGTGTCTAGTTTTCGGGAATTAATGTGCATTGGTTTATTCAGGAGATTGGCCTGTCGACTACGGTATTTAATTACATTTAAAGGCCAGCTAACAAATAACACAATTTCTCGAACGTGCACTGTTAAATTATTCCGCATAAATAACTGGGGCATTTATGTAGACTTGGTGGGCGGTAGATATATCAATATGTACAGACTCATATTAAAACAGCGATGGGCCTTGTTGTGGATTTAAATATAATTTGTTGATTGATAAAACAGTCAATCAATTTATAAATACAAAAGCATAACTAATCAATGTAAAATTATATGTCAATTAATTACATTGGCTATCTAGTATATATAATTAATATTAAAGATTGTATATTACTAGAATTTGTATTGTCATAGACAATGTTGTAAATTAAATAATAAATGTTTATACTCAGCAATTTTTAAATACACATTTGAAAAACTCGGTATTTTTTAAAAGAAATTTCTAAAAAGTTTTATTCAAAACATTTAATTACTTTTGATAATTGATAGTATTTTAAATCTGGTACGATTTAAATAATTTTAATATAATTATTATGTTTAATTCATTCATTTTTAATTTATTATTATCTGTATTCTATTTTAACCTTAGAAGGAAAAAACAATAAAAGTGTTAATATTTTACCGGTTATTAAGAGACTATTGACCATTTATCAGTAGATTTCTTATCAATATCTTTAGGTTTGAAATTTTTATTTAGTCATTTTTTTTTAAAGAACAAGTCTATGTCAATGTATACAGGGTCTATTATAAAAGTAAAGTACATTTTAGGAGAAAAAATTTTTTTTCTCATTCGCGCTTTCTTAGTGGGGATGATTTTGTGGGACACTCGCTATTCTGCCTTTTCGATTCTAGGTCGTACTCAAACATCCTTGAAGGTCTATTGAAGCATATGTAATGTTTCTGTTGCACTCTTTTCAAGCCGCACACAAAACGTGATTGCGTATCGCTGTTCATGCCGTGTTACAATGTCGAAAAATAAACTTCTCTCAGACTTTCCACTTCGATTTCTCGGAGAAAACTAGCGAACGACATTGGAAGGGCAAACCCTTCACCACATTTCCCGACCTGTTTTACTCCGCTACGATGGATAATCGCGTCACAATAAAAATAATGGGCATTACTTTCATAACAAACTCTGTATATTCGCAGTGGTTTATCAAAAATATCAACGAAAAAAATGCTAAAATATCGCAACACCACACATATTATGGAAGGCGGTTTAAAGTCTTGTTTTATTATTATTTAATAAGTCATGAAAAATGCATTCTGTAGCCTTTTATTGAAGCTCAAACCTTTTTAATAAGAAACATATACTTAATCATATTCTATTACAATATTGGAGCTATATTAAAATGATAATAATAGAAATAAGTTTAGTACTTTAGAAGTAAACATACTGAAAATAATTTAAACCATTGATGAATCGAACAGATGTCGTTGACGAGTAGATATATGTAGATATAAGTAGTTCAATGTCTTCTTCAGAATTGGACGTATTATGTTTCAAGTATAGTAAATTTCATTTGGCCGTCTTCTCGAAACAAAAAAATGAAATTAAAGTACTTAGAGACCTACTTGCTTCAACTGCCAAACAAATCAAGTTGTGTGACAGCGATAAGAAATTAAGCTGGGTTGATATTTAAACAGTTATACCTTTTCCTTAATTTTTTGACCGAGTTTATTCCAAAATTAAATGTAGCTTTTGAACGCGAAAATTGAATAATTTGGCGTCTTCGGTAAGTGAATTAACCAATCGGATATTAGAACAGGCTGCTACAAGAAACACCTATGATTGATATTAACGTGTATAATTCGAAACAAGTTTGCAGAAGACTGTTTTCGACAAGATAACTGGAACGGCAAAGATAGCAATTAAGCTTAGATACCTTCTCTCAATAAGATAGTCAAGTCATAAAATATTTAATTCAAGCCATAAATATTTTTAAAAATCGATAGAGCTTACAATGAACTGTTCAAGAGAAAATATAATTAATTTAAATCATGCACAACAACTAAATAGGATTGCTACCTAAACAAATCTCATCTATAAGTAGCGTACGCGCAAATTCTGCTTATCAATCAGCCAATAGAGTTGGAAATCATACGTTTATGAAAGGAAATTGATTCCATCAAGCAAGGTATTTCAGAATCCAAAAAATCCAGTCCAAATATTAACGTGGAAAAGCCTGTTGAATCAATTCCCGCCACCGCTCAATCGGCCGAAGTTGCATCGAGTGACGTAGGACATACTAGTGGAAAACCTGCTCCATTAAAATCGCAAGTCCTGGATGAAGTTGCCGCTAGGACTAACAACAAACGAGTAAACAGCGTAAACATAAACAATGGCGAATCAGCAGTGCGTCCTAAATCGACTTGCGACCACGCAAAGGAGGACGACTTCGTTTTCCCGAATAGACGCAAACGCAGAAATACGAATAAGATCGTAATGGGTACCGGTGAACTAGTGGGTGACTTTAATGTAAAATTTAACACTGAAGATCCGCAGGCTACTCATTTATGCGACATGCTGTCATCATATGGACTTTCTAGTATGGTAACTTTTTTTACTAGAAAAAGTAATTGTTTAGATAATGTGTTTTCTAACATTCACGAGGCCCTTACTATTATTCCACTTGATTCTGGTCTCTCTGATCATGTTGGGATTCACATTCAATTAAAATTGCAATGGAAGCTAAACAGTGAGGTTAAAGTAAAAACAATTAGGCCTATAACAGATAGTGGTAAACGTTCACTATTCAATTTTCTTAGGGAGTCTAACTTTGACTTTATTTCACATAAAGGAGATAATGCAGACACTAAGTTCTACACTTTTATCAATATAATAAATCACTTCTCCCATACCTGTTTTCCTGAAAAAAATATCCAAATTAGAAACACAAATAATGTCCATTGGTTTAATGACTCCCTAAGACAAATAAGAGAAACGCTTGGCCTTATGAGAGAAGCTAGTATTATTTCTCCCATACTTAGACATTGTTATATCAACTATAAGCACAAATATAATTTAGCTTTAAGAGAGGCCAGAATAAATGCAAATGCCGATTACATAGAGCGCTCTAAAAATAGTCCAAGGGCTTTGTGGTCGTTAATTAAGACCCCTAGTAAGAAATGTGTATGTGACAATAACTGTGATATTTCTTCAAATAATTTTAATTTATATTTTAGCACCATTGCGGAAATTTTGATTACTCAATTACCTAAGTATAACTCAGATCCGATAGAGTTAATGTGTTCGAATCCATTACAAATCGACACATATTTTAAATTTTCAGAAATCGGTCAGGCTGAGGTAAGGAATACAGTTAGTAGCATTAAACACACGTTTGCTCGCGACGTTTATGGTATGACCCTCAGTATTATCAAAGGCATTCTTGACTATTAATTAACGAATGCATAAGAACATCTACCTTCCCTGACTGTTTAAAAATAGCCAATGTCATTCCCCTTTTTAAAAAAGGAGACGAAAATGACATAAATAACTATAGGCCGATTGCCCTCCTACCAATATTTTCTAAAATATTGGAAAAGATATTGTTAAAACAAATGTTTGAATTTGTTGAAAGACACCATATTTTAAATAACAACCAGTTTGGCTTTCGGAAAGGAGCCTCGACAGGAGATGCAGTTCTTTCTTTAGTTGAAATCATATTAGAAGGTTTTAATTCTAAACTATATACAACAGCATCCTTTCTTGATCTCAGTAAGGCCTTCGACTGCGTCTCTCATGAGGTTCTTCTGCGAAAGTTATACTTCTATAATTTTAGTCCAACTAGTTGCCGCTTAATAAGTTCATATCTATTAAATATGAGGCAACAAGTTATTTTTAATAATAATGTGTCAGAGGAGGTAGTTATTAGTTACGGTGTGCCCCAGGGGTCAATCCTTGGGCCTTTTTTGTTCTTACTATATGTTAACGATCTACCAAATCATATGGTTGACTCAAAACTGGTCATGTATGCAGATGACACTACCTGTCTAAACCAATCGTGCGATTTGAATTCTGCCCTGACAGAGTGTAACATGATCAATGATCAAGTGCTAAAATGGTTCAGTGTTAACAAACTAACTTTGAATATAGATAAAACCGTAAAACAAATTTTTACACTGAGAGCTACTAACTTTATTGATGCCTCTACAAAATTTCTGGGAGTACACTTGGATTCACGATTAGATTGGCATATTCATGGTACCAACGTATCATCGAAACTCTGCTCCATTACTTTCTTGTTGAGGAATCTTAGGAATTCCTTACCTCAATCTGCACTGATTACAACGTATTACGCTTTGTTTCACTCGCATATTTCCTATGGAATCCTTTCATGGGGACACTCGGCGATCGTAATTCGTTTATTTGGCATACAAAGGCGTGCAGTTCGTGTAATCAATAATCTTAAATATCGGGAGGACTGCAAACATGCATTTATACAGTCCAAGATTCTAACTTTGTCATGCATCTACATACTAGTTTGTCCAACAGATTCTCAGATTTTAGTCTGTAGTATGTCCATTAATGTTTTTTTAATGTATTTAACTTGTATAAAGTCTCTATACTATATGCCTTTTTATAATATATTTTAAACTATAAATATTTTAATGTGTTGTGTGTCAAATATATTTGTTGTATTGTAACTTATTTTTAACTTGTTTAAAGTCCTTATATTATGTAGTCTTTTTTACCATATATTTTAATCTGTATATATTTTAACTTGTTTAAAGTCTTTGTCAATCATAGTTTTTTATTTATCGTGTTTCTATTTATATTGTATATTTTAATATGTATTCACTATTTATATTTTTTTATTGACGAGTGTAAAGATATGTATATCTCTGGCACAATAAATTGAATTGAAATTGAAATTGAATTGAACTTTGAAAAATAAGGAGATTGCTTTCGCCTTTATTGAAGATCAATTCAAAGAGGCAAGTCCTTAAAAGCACCAGATTCTTATATTATTAATTGAAGGCAATACACCAAGGTATGAACAAAAGTGATCTTTATATCAGATCAAATGGACGCAAAATTTTTGATCAATCAGTTGTAATACAGTTACCACAACAAAAAAGGGCTGTTCTGTTATAGAACAAATTTAACGAAAATAAAATATTTATGTAAAGTTTATTAATAAGTTGATCAATTTACAAAATTTTTACTTCATACCGTAATCAGTTTGTACAAATTAACTCAACACAATGAGAACTATTCCAGAGTAAAACCACATACGCAATAGGAGATCAGGACAAATTTTAATTAATTAAAAGTAACCATTCTGAATTGAGGAATTAAAGAAAATCACTACAGCAAGAAATATCTTTAGAAAGTTCACAAAGTTCAACAAAACTGTTCGTTTTGATTACTTGAAACAACAACGTCTGGCTTGAAGATCTTTAAAGATCTATTAATATGCAAACAAAAAGGCCTTAGATTTGAAACATCAAGATAATTGAATCAAAATAGTGAAGGAGTGAGGGAAAAGGCTGCATAATACGATTAATGGGTTCAACGATGAGTCATTCAAAGGTGATAAAGTGTTAGAAAATCGATCGGTTTCTATATTTATGAATCCAATTATAAATCTAAGTGTAAAAAGATTTTCAAATCTGGAAATTTCCTTTAGATATTCCCTTATAAAATTATCTAACAACTTAAAATAAATATACATATTGCTTAACAATTTTGAATAGGATATATGTATCGTAGGGAGTCCGAAGTGGTTCAGGCAAAAACCCCTTTACTGAGGATATATGTATCGCGTTTTTCCATTTAGAAAAATGAATTTTTCATATATCAATTAAAAGATTTCAAAATTAAATTCTATCTAATGAACGACTATTTTTCTGAATACTACCTTTTGTATTTTTTGGTGGTTGTTTAGTTTTAGTGCACCAAGTCTTTAACGCATTCTTAGATTATGAAATTAAATTGCGAAGCAATATTAATCAAATTTTAAAACCCGATTAAGCGAACATAAACTATTCATATTGAACCCAAAAACGGGTTTTGCAAGACATTGTTTTGATAACACCCAATTTTTTGACCCATCTCAATTTAAAATTTTGAGATAGATGCAAAAAAAAACTACTGGGAAAGTTTTCACATTTAGACAATCTGGAAATTTCGAACTCTCCGCTGGTTAATACATTTGTTGCATCTGTCCCGAAATAGGCTTAAGCAAAATAGGTACATACATAAGAGAACTGTATTTCTGAAATTTTAGCAATCCCTGTAAAAACGCCTTTTAATCTTGATCGCGTGATCTAAACTAGGGAAGTTAAATAAATAAAAAATTGCAATACAAATAAAACCAAGTGATAACAATTACCAGTTTACCTTATCGTTGTGATATTGATAATCAATCTGGTCGGATGGACAAACAGCCCTTCTTCTCTTACCGAGTTACGATAAGAAGTTTATCTAAATTACAATATAACTTTAGCGAACAGTAAGATTAAAAACTATATTTTAAAACGACTACTAACCCAGACATCGCATAAAACATCAAGAAAAATATTTTGTAAAAAATTTCTGCAATAATCAATAATGCTGATTATTTGGCAATACAGTCGTTATTTTACGTTTCAGACAGAGGCTTTGAACCTAAAGATTCAATTTTTTTTTGCATAGGGCTACCTTCATCAAAAATTTCTTTGAAATTTCAACAGAAATTAAAGTAAAGTGCATCCTCATTGAGTTGGAAAAGAATTTTAGATTTATGCGAGTTACTTTGATTTATAATATTTTGCCTACTTTTGAAATAGAGCGGGCTATAATGATACATACAGTCAATCAGTTTTAGGCATCTTGAATTCAATCCAATATTATCAAATGAATTTATGATTAGAAGGATTTTAAATTTTATTGCAAGTTATTTAGATTTTTATTGTCACACACATTTAGTTCATTTTGGAAATAACACTAAAATCTAAAAATCATACATACTGTCATTAATTAAAAAGCACTAAAAACCTACCTACTACTTAATACAGTATTAAAACATTGATAATGGTCATTTTGTGTCCGAAATATATATCTGTGAATTGAAATAAAATTGTGAAGAAAGGTTTTTAGTGCTTCTTAATTAATCAAGTTTACCTTCACGTAACTCACAAAAATCAAAAATACATACTGTCCACTAGGTTTGGTCAATCCAAAGTTCCTTTATTTTTTATTAAAATAATCTTCAGGACATTTTCAAATCTTTGTTTAATAATGTATGTAATATCTTCTAAACGCTGTAGGACGTCTTTTAGATTAATAAGATTAGTGATTAAAGCATTGGAAATAAATTAGATATCTTTTTGATGTGATATCAACTACAATTACCACTAGAACTACTTTCAAAGCCAGCATAGACTCAAGACTAGATAAAGTTGTTTGACCGATACTGGATTAAGATCTTTAGAATTTGCATTTCATTATAATGGAAAAAATCTTTTTGGCTTTCCTTGAATACTGAGGTTTTGTAGAACATTAAGAATGTACTTAATGTTTGATTTCGACCCAAAACTACCATTTTACCGCCAACTATTTATAATTCAATTTTATGGGCACTTAGAAAACAGGCCAAAATCCTTTCGCAAAGCTTAAATCGTCATGTTTTCTTTACATATCTATATAGTGTTGAGTTTAGAAAAACTATACAATATTTAAGTAATTGTGAAGGCTTTCACTTCATGATACATTTTTATAAATTATAAATATGAATAACTGGGTTAATATTACATATTTCTAAATTATGTAGTATTTCTAATTTAAACAAAATTTGTAGTAAAATACATTTTTTGTTTTAACGGTAATTTGCACATTTGAGATTATGAAACTCTTTAGAATTTTTTGCAAGTCTTTATAAGGCAACTTTCCTTCTTTACTTTCTTAAATCATCAGCACTTGTAGTTACAAAATACAAATACCTTTGGAACACTTCGAATCTTTAGGATGCTTAATACCTCTATACAATAATATTAACAAAAGAGTTCTTTGGTATTTGCTACATTGACATAATTTTTTAGTGAAGTATTAGAAATGTTAATCTAGATTTTGTTTAGATTAAAAAGAAATCATAGAAATTCATGTATTTTACATTTATTTATTTTTTTGTTTACATCTTTGGTCTTCTTTCTTATAAAAATACATTTAAAAACAAATTAACTTAAACAATATACATACAATTTTGGCTAAAAGAAGCACGGGCGGAGTTCACAATCACAAATTATGTTTCCACTCAAACCCTTATTGTAATACACTTTAGGATTTATGTATATAACGTTTTTCTTAAACCTTAGATAAGAATTTTGGATAATATTTCCGATTAACATTGGCTTCATTATGCTGAACTCTGTAAACTAATTTTGCATACAGTTTTGTTGGGTATTTCGAAAATAAGGTAATATTCGTTAGCATACTTTTAATAAGATCATTTAGACAAGGTAAAGTCTTTTAGCAGATTCTGATTTATACTTATTAGATATATATGATCGTAAGGTAAAAATTAGCCCAACAAAATATCTATAAATAATCAGAATCTGTAGTAAAATACAACTTCAAAAAGTTAATAAACTATTTCAGATCAAATTTGGTGTAATATTAGTTACGGATCTTTGCCAACAAAATTGTGTTCGAAATCAAGTTTACTAGATATTACGAAAACAGAAAAAAAAGTATTGTTCAGTTAATAGCAAACTGAAATATGAGTCCCTTTTCTTCATAAATTTTAAGAAAGAAAGGAATGAGACTTGAGCTTCTGTTAATAGAAAATAATGTTTGGCATAGTTCAAACCTTCAGGTTTCTCACATTTCTTTATGAATTAGCATTACCAAAAACTTTTTTGGCATTTCTTACATCAACAGGATTTTTATTGAAGAGCATATTTTTGTTTGACGCAATTCGACTATCATTAATACTAGAATTTTAAAATACCACGTTAAAAAATTAAGAATGCAATAAAGGTTTTCTTTATATCTTGATGATAAGCTAAATTTCTTTGGCGCATTTTCGATTTTAATACTTTTCAGATCTTATTATACATCTTCATAAGTCAATGCTGAAAAAGCGTTTCTTTCTTTATTTTCCTAAATCATCAGGACCCCTTTTGGGTAGTTTCAGAATACAAATTAATTTGGCACACTTTCTAAATCTATTTTATTATGAATATATCTATAAACTAACGTCGACAGAATAGTTTTTAGTGAAGTGCAATTTTCATTAATTTTCAATTACTTTAGATTTTGGTTTAATGTTAATTTAGCATGATCAAGATTTGTGAAATAATAGCGTGCCTTATAGAGAAGCTAAATTTATTTTGCAGAATGTTTGCATATCTTTTTGAGAAACTTTTTTGAAATTTTTGGCATTTCATATATCAAAAATGTTTTGCGTTAGAGGTGTACTTTAGATTTATTTCTAGTTCTTATTTACTTACATGTGCTACAATTAATAAAAGGTGTAGAAAAAAAATCCATTATTTTTTCATGAAATTAAAGGCTTTTATTACCATACTTTGAATTATCCGATTTAGGTCAAACATGCGTCAATTTATCCGATAACTTGTTGTTATTTCGAAGGTAATTTAGCTATGAATCTCACATAAGAGCCCTCGTCCCTATTGGTAAAAAAATGAGACAGTCGATTTTCACAAGTCTCTCTTGAAGCGAATTTTTCACAAGCAAAATTGATCGGCGTGGAGAGGAATAGATACTAATCAATTGGTGCCAGTTCCGGACGATAAGTTGCAAAAGAACCCCACAACCTCCCGAACTTCTAGCGAGTCACTATCGATGTGTGTGGTGTGGCGTTGTCCTGATGGAACACAATTCCTGTCCTATTAGCTAAAGCTGGCCGCTTCTGGGTGATTGCTTCCTACACATAGTCCAATTGTTGACACTATAGTTCCGAACTAAGAGTGTTGCCGTGGGGAAACAGCTTATAGTAGATAATTCACTGCCAATCCCACCAAACACACAGCAAAACCTTCCTAGCCGTCATTACTGGCTTGGCCACCGTTCCGTAGGTGATCTACTTTTCATCACCAGTCACCAACAGCTTCAGAAATGGGTTGCTATTCAGCAACGATTATCAAATGAAAATTCGGTAAATGAAGTTTTTTTTAGTATGGCGCCCGTACATCTAGCTTCTTTTGTATCCAGCCTTATTGTTGAAACAGTTCTGTCGGACCTGATAAATTCCATGATTTTATCGACAATTTCGATAATTGGCCTTCCAGTGCGTGATGCTTCACCGAAATTACTGGAACGGAATCGACAAAACCAAAATTCCTTCTAATTGGCTGTTACAGTACCAGAACCATAAACACACATTTACAGCCGCCTGGCTTGCATTTTTGCTTTTAACGAAGAAAAACTGTAAACTATAGCGTATATTTTTCACTACGCCGCTTCAAAATTTTGGATGATATTTCAGATTTAAGTTTGGCATCATTAAGTACTTCGAAAATTCGATACATATGATCATAAGGTAAAAATTAACACAACTAGTTCTCTAGCATAAATCAGAATCTGTAGCAAAATACCTCTTTAAAAAGTTAAGAAACCATTTCAGATTAAATTTGATGTAATACTGGTTACTATCATTTGACCAATCTTTGCCAACGAAATCGTCATCGAAATCAAGTTTACTAGATATATTGAAAACAGAAACAAAATTAATCATTGTTGAGTGACTATTAACTGAAATACGAATCTCCTTTATCACAAATTTTAAGAAAAACAAATGATATGACACTCGTATTTCAGTTAAATACGAGTCTCTTTTCTTCACAAATTTTAAGAAAAAGAAAGAAAGGAGTAGCATACTTTAGTTAATAGAAAAACATTGTTAGTCTAAACTTTCAAGTTTTTTACATTTCTTTATGAATTAGCGCTAACAAAAACTTTTTGGCATTTCTTACATCAACAGAATTTTTAGTAAATATCATCCTTTTGTTTTACGGCAATTCGACTATAATTGATGCTACAAGTTTAAAATACCACGTTACTAAATTAAGTATGCAATAAAGGCTTTTTTTATATCTCGATAACAAGCTAAACTTCGTTGGTACATTTTTAATTATAATACTTTTCAGACCTTTTTACTTATCTTCATAAGTAAATGCTGAAAAAACATTTCTTTCTTTATTTTCCTAAGTAGATCTTAGTAGTTCGAATAGAATGCAAATTAACGTAGACAGAAGGGTTTTTTTGATTTTTTTAGTGAAGCGCATTTTAAATTCATGTTGAAATTGAATTACTTCAGCCTTTGGTTTACTCTTGTTTCAGGAGTGCCTTATAAAGAAGCTAAATTTAATTTGCAGAATGATTGCATATCTATATTAAGAAACGTTGTTCGAATGTTTGGCATTTCATAGATCCAAAACACTTTGCGCTAGAAAATACTCCAGATTTATTTCTAGTTCTCATCTAAAATTTTGTATTTACATGTGTTTTAGCTGCAATAAATAATAGGTGTAGTAAAAAGAAATCCATTATTTTTGCATAAAATTGTAGTCTTTAGTTACCGTAGTTAGAATGATCTCATTTAGGTCAATATGCGTCGTTTTGTTTTGTTTATTGAAACTACTGTTGGTAAAATATAGATTAATCAGATTAAAAAATCTTGTAATAGTATGTGATAATTACATTATTTACCAGTACTCTATATTAAACAAATACCAGCGTTTTGAACGTCTTTAACTACATCTTAAGAAAACGGTAATAATTTCTCATGAAACTTAAAAAATAATTATAATTTCTTATATTATATGAATAAATTAAAAACTTAAAATAAATACGAATATCTGCATGTTGACAGTATAGTCTTACCTTGTAGTTAAATAGTTGAAAAAGAAATTTTAAGATCTTACACTTATGTTTTCATTTAACTTTAAAGTAGGTAACACTATATCCCAGGTATTTCTGCAGAAACTAAATTATGGCGCAGGAGAACAAAACACGGCGCGCGACTTATCCTTTAAAGCTCAACGTTGTCAATCCGATGTTTTGTAATTATATTTTTCTCATCCCCGGCTTTTCCTTTACTTGAAATTAGTTTCAAACTGGGCGCTTAGCTTTTTCCATTACGCTCAGTTTTCTGTCTTAAACGTTTTCTCCTGTCTGCGCCCGATTGTGATTTAATGAAACATTTTTTTTTGATATCATTTAAAAAGTTCAAATTAAAATCATTTGCAAATAACTTCTCAATTCGACTTCGATGTTGCTCATGTTGAAAAAATGTTATTTAAGAGTAGGAACACATTTATTATAAAAATATGTGTTTGAGCTTAAGTGAAGTGTATTGAACATTCAGTTTATTCACATGTTTATTAAATGTTGGATGTAGATTTTGTTCACAATGTGAACATTATCAATAAAACTGATTGATAATGTTCACCTTGTAAACCAAATGTACATCTAACGTTTAATAAACAAGTGAAGTAATAAACTAACTATTATTTTCAACATGCGTCTATATCATTATATATTGTTTGCGGGAATTAACAGTGCTATAAATTTTAATTAATAGTTACAATTATTTAATGAAGTGTTTATTTTACAAAATTATATTTTTTTCAAATATACATATAATAAATAAACTTATTTCGTAATTAAAATACAATTCATTTTCTTCGTAATTATATTTACACATTGCATATTATATTTCGACCGAAATATTAATATTTACTTTATACACGGAACATTATACATTATCAATGTTTATTTTAATTATACAGGGTCCTGCAACAGTGCGTCAAGCTTTCCTAGCGCCTTTCTCGTAAGAGATAGAAAAAAATGTTTCATATAAAAATTTATTGAATTAAAAATCTCTATGCCGTAAAATTATTTTAAAATATACAGGGTGTCCCAATTTTGCGTTATAACAAAAGCAAACATTTTTTTAAATGGAACACCCTGTATATTTTTTCATTTTATAATTTGGATAGTATTTTATAACTTAAACCTTTCTTTGGTTTTTAATTTCGATATGGCATTTCCGAGTTATTAACGTTTTTCTGAAAAAAATGTAAAAAGCGGAGGTTCACAAAAAAAATTATTCTGATGTTGTATTTAAAATTTAAGAAATTTTCTTTTTCCTATGGTTGGTCATAAGTACTGTTTATGTACCAGTGTTAAAAATTTTCACTTTTGAGGAACCCTGCCTTTGTATCAGACACGCCATTTTCTAAAATTTCAAATTGTCGTAACTCTTTTTTTTTAAATAGAATCATATATTTTTTTTAATTTTATATTATTCTACATCTAATTTTCTACAAAAAATGTTAAGCATACCCTATACCTAAAAGTGATAATTTTCAAGATATAAAAGAATTTATATTTCAAACGGTCCTTGAATGCGAATTTGTTTTTGAATAGATAGCCATGACTGAAAAAATGCATCCGTCAATTAAACAATTAGTTTGACATGTAAATGGGAGGTGTGAATTACAAAAAACAAAAGAAGAAAGCCTATCATCAACGAGGAACCAAAAAGACATTGGTGAAGGAACTGGCATAAGCGAGAGGTCAGTACAAAGCATTCTGAAGAAAAATCGATATCAAGCATATGATATTCAGTGCTATTGGTGATTCCTTATAAACAATTTCAGGTTTTGTTAGATCCTTAGATCTAGCAGGTCATTTGGTGGGTCCATTCCTACCAATCCACTGGTTGGGAAAAATGAAATGCCCTCACGTCTTGTGAAAATTGGGCAGGTGCTCCGTCTTGTTAAAACCACACCCTGTTTCTTGTTAGTTAGGGTACATTAGCTAACGTTCCGGGTAATTCAATTTGCAAGAAGTACAAATACATAGATCTACTGAGATGGCTCTCGAAGAAATGTTGACCTACAACATGGTTTCCAAAAATTCCGCCCCAGACATTCAATGCTGATGATCAACTTGTCTCATAACATGCGGATTATCAGTTAAATAATAGTGAAAATTGTACCTATTGACAGATCCGTTGTTATGGGATGACGCCTCATCCGTGAATAAAATATATTGGAAAAACGAAAGATCCTCCTGTATTTTCTGTCTTCCCCAGAAACAAAATTCGGAACGAAATTGAAAATCAGTATTACTCAGTTCTTTATGTAGCTGAATATGATATGCTTGATATCGATTTTTCTTCAGAATGCTTTGTACTGACCTCTCGCTTATGCCAGTTCCTTCACCAATGTCTTTTTGGTTCCTCGTTGATGATAGGCTTTCTTCTTTTGTTTTTTGTAATTCACACCTCCCATTTACATGTCAAACTAATTGTTTAATTGACAGATGCATTTTTTCAGTCATGGCTATCTATTCTAAAACAAATTCGTATTCAAGGACCGTTTGAAATATAATTTTTTTTATATCTTGAAAAATATCACTTTTAGGTATAGGGTATGCTTAATATTTTTTGTAGGAAATTAGATGCAGAATAATATGAAATTTAAAAAAATATATGATTCCATTTAAAAAAAAAGAGTTACGACAATTTGAAATTTTAGAAAATGGCGTGTCTGATACAAAGGCAGGGTTCCTCAAAAGTGAAAATTTTTAACACTGGTACATAAACAGTACTTATGACCAACCATAGGAAAAAGAAAATTTCTTAAATTTTAAATACAACATCAGAATATTTTTTTTTGCGAACCTCCGCTTTTTACATTTTTTTCAGAAAAACGTCAATAACTCAGAAATGCCATATCGAAATTAAAAACCAAAAAAAGGTTTAAGTTATAAAATACTATCCAAATTATAAAATGAAAAAATATACAGGGTGTTCCATTTAAAAAAATGTTTGCTTTTGTTATAACGCAAAATTGGGACACCCTGTATATTTGAAAATAATTTTACGGCATAGAGATTTTTAATTCAATAAATTTTTATATGAAACATTTTTTTCTATCTCTTACGAGAAAGGCGCTAGGAAAGCTTGACGCACTGTTGCAGGACCCTGTATACATCATAATTATTATTATTGTTATTAGCTCCCCAATTAACACCATGTAATACCAAGCGGATAATAAATCGAAATAAATATATAGAGATATTTACGTTTCATCTGGATAACAATAGGGTACAATAAATCAACCGTGAAAAGAATTTGTTTGTAAATCCATTCAAAATATTAAAATGTTCGACAGCGGAAAATAAATACGAATTCCGTCGATAGGAAACTTCCACTCCCTATCTTTTTGTGCTGCGAATTTGGACATATGTGTGTTAGTGAAAAGAAATAGCAAAACATCGTTTCCCATCTTGACACGCAAAAAGAAGTTGTTTTTCGTCGATGGTTAGGTTAAATAGTGAATGCCGATTGCTTTCTTTGAACCGATCATAGTAAATAATTCATTGTAACCCAATTTTTAAGGCTCTTTCAGGTGAATTAAATGTGTTTCAAATAGTAGATGTTTACGAAAGTGCATATAAAAAGAAAAACAAGTTAAATGATAAGTATATATACAGTATGAAGAAAAAAATAATAACAGGTCACAATAGGGTTGTTCTAATATTTGAGATTAAATTTTATATGCACTTTGTATTTTTGTCAATCTATATTCTTTCTTCTTGATTAAATACTATTTATCGCTAACATGTTTTAATGATATACTATTACATTTACTAATAATTGTAATTAAATCAAAAAGATAGATTTTGTAAGTGTATAGTTTATGAGTTTACGTGTGTGATTAATTACAACAAATAAAAACAGTGTTACTCGTTACTTCACTTATTTATTTGTAACGTTCGATGTACATTTCGAGACACAAGGTGCTCATCAGTTTGTTATAATAATGAGCACTTTGTGTCTCAAAATGTACATTTAACGTTACAAATAAATAAGTAAAGTAACCAGTAAGAGTGTTTTTAATTGTTGCAGCATAAATGTTAGAAATGTATGTATAAGTTTGCTTTCCAGGCTATTTAATAGATATTGTGGAAATTATTGTTCTTGTGTAATAGAGGTCAAGTACTTCTGAAGGCTCTGAAAACATGTTTGCCATTTTAATATGCACCAATCTCCTGCTACTCTACTATGAATAATATAAAGGGGGTACAGTTAAATGGAAAAACGGCTGAAACCTAGATTCCTGCGATCAAAATATGATGATTTAAAGAAAGTGATATCATTCCGAAAGTTAACGGTTGAGCCGAAATTAAACTTCAAATTTACAAAAAAAATATTATTAATTTTATTTATACCATTTGAGGGCTATAAAAATACAATGAAGACTAATTTATTTGAAACATTTTTCTGCCTTAATAATACAATCTATCTCCTATCGAAAAACGCCATATATTAACCGACAGTTAATTCTGTTTGTCATTAGCAATCATGACGTTTGTACGAAAGATAAGTCCAGGCTAAAAGATCCCGGGTCGATAGACGTTAAAGATGCCAAAGTCAATATTAGAATTAAGCTAGCTTAGCATAACTAATATTTTTGTATAAAAAATTTAGCCTTTCATTTAAATTCAATTCAAATCAATCTAAATCTTAAATAATAAATTAACAGAGAAAAAGAAAAATGAATATCCTTTAATATACTACATATAATTTTAGAGACCATTTAGAAAAACGAGTACAAATATGATTTAAACCTTCGCAAATTTAGACTTTCAATATCCAATATTTAATTAGAATTATAATAAATATTAACTCAATTTAATTAAAATAACAAAAATGAACATAATGTCAAGTGTTTTATAATAATAACAATTAATTCAAGAGTTTTATTAGAGTAAAATCTACATGTTCTCTGGATAAAGCTTCATATAAGAATGAATCCCGAATCTAATTAACTATTCTAAATCTATATTGGTGATGTTACACTTAAATTCTAGTAAGCAAGACATTTACTAAAAGCAATAACTCTACTTTTTAAGATATTTGAGTAGAGCTGACTTTAAACACACCAGTCTTATAAATTATCTAAATCAGATTGTGCGCTGAAAACAATAAACAACCATCGTATGTAAAGCAATCACAAACGAAATTGAAATAATGTAGCAATCAAATTAGCATTATATATAAACCATATGGCAGAAAGGATAGATATATTAGAATATGACTATTTATTTTAGCTAGTAAGGGAAATATTGATCTAATGAATATTGTGTTGTACCCGTAATGAAAGAGTTTGATTATTGAATGTTTAGCATTGTAAAATGCCTCTGATAAATAACCAACAATAAAACATAAAAATATGTTCAAAAGGATTCAGGATTCTCCTTTACTTAATTCATATGGTTTCTCTTGTAAAAGATTACCGAGATAACCAAGCAAGCTCCTAACGTTTTATAAGAATAGTTGCTACCGTTACTACGTGGTAATTCATGATCAACCATAAACTAAAACAATGACTATGTTTCTACAAATTTTTGTGTGGTAGAAACATAGTAAGTGTTGTAAGCGTCCGTCGTTAATGCGTAATGGGATGAAATGATTAAATGAAGTCAAAGGTAGTGGAATTAGTATTTTTAAATTTAGGGTTTATACTAGGACTGGGAAGACAATATAAGGATATAATGTGGAAGTTGAAAGGATTTTTGGAGAATTTTTCTGATAAGGATCGAAGGCGTTCTAGGATGGGCATAACTAGAGTGGTATCATAGAGGAGCTGGTTAGAAGGTTTGTGTAGAGGATTAAGAGGATTGAAGAGTTTGGTTAGGGTGCGGAGACTCACTAACTTCGATATTGCGGGAAGTTAGGTTGGTGGGGTTGGGATAGAGGACACAACCATAGTCAAGAAGTGGACGACAGATCATCTTATATATTTTAACAGCTGTTCTTGTATTAATACCTCTCTTTTTATACGCTAATCTTCTAAAGCATTTTGCCCTAGAAGTAATTTTGCCTTTTATTATGGCTGTATGTTTTTTTAAATTGATTTTTTGATCTATGGTTATGCCCAGGTATTTTACGGAAACTCAAGGAGGGATCATAGTTTGGGAAATATGGACTTTGTAAGGTGAGTTATTGGTGCGATGATAAGTAATTAGGAGTCGTGATTTATGAGGATTTAATTTAAAAACAAAACCAGCATAGTTATATTATCAATATCCTGAAATAATACAATAATAAAAATGGCGTACATTAAATTTATAGAAAGAATTAAAATCAACATTAAAATTTTAAATTCAAATAAATTATTCAAAGTAGGATAAAAACAAATTACAATTAAAGGTAGAAACAACTGCATAACACAAGTACAACTTTCTCGTTGGCCATCCAATAACGTCCAGAATAGAATCGTGGAATAGAAAAATATTTAGAACACTATGGGCTTGTTAAAAAGCTCAATATTTGGATACCGCAGAAATTGAAAGAAGTTCACTTAACACTGCGAATCAACATTTGCGATGTGCATCTTAAACGTAATGAAACCGATCCCTTTCTGAAAGGAATCATCACTGGTGATGAAAAATGGATAACGTACTGCAACATTATCCGAAACGATCATGGTGTAAGGAAAACGAACTATCTCAAAGCACACCGAATACTGAATTGCATCAGAAAAAAATATGTCGTAAATCTTGTGGGATTTTATATTTAAAGCTGCTTTCAAGGAACCAAATTCAGACGTATGCTGCCAATAACTCACAAAACTAGACAAATCACCCCCTATATTCCATAAATCCCTGATTTGGCACCATCGGATTACCATTTATTCCGCAGTTGGCTGATTTCTTTTTTAAATTGTAAAACTTTTACAAATGACGAAGACTTGAAATCTCACTTGGCTCAGTTTCTTTGCTGAAAAGGATCAGAGTTGCAAGATAGATGGCGAAGGGTCATTGAACAAAATGAAAAATATTTATTTGATTAAACAAATTTTTTTGTATTAAAAAATGGTGATGTGGCCATCATAGTACTTTCCCTCTATTTTACTCGAAAACTATGCGGTTTATGCAAAAAGGTTATTTCTAATAATTTATTCAATTTTGTATTCTCTACAATTACTTGTTATATAACTTTCATGTTGCTTCAATAGTTTATTAGCAATTGGCAAAAAATGTCAAAAATTTTAATTTAAAATTTTTTTTTCTCGAAAGTTTAGAATTTTATGAAAAATATATTTTTACAAAATTTGTTCAGTTTCTTATTCTCTTTAACTTTTGTTTGAAAAGTTTTGTAATATTTTTCATATTAAAAAAAATATCGGAAAAAAACAAAAAAACATCTCAATCGGATCAGTCCTTTTTGAGATACAGCACCCACGGACAGACAGACAGACAGACAGACAGATAGACACACACACAGACACAATTTTTTTTTCCAGAAATTAGTTTAATGGACTCAGGGGACCTCAAAGCGGATATTTCCGCAAATAAAAAATTTCAAAAAAATAATCACGATCACAATACTTCCCCTATATATACTTCGTATATAGGGAAAGTAAAAAAGTGTTTTATTTCATGCGCCAAAACCGAAATAACTTAGTTGCCAAGCCAATATTAATAAAAAAAGTTCAAATTAGTGACTTAATTTATAGTTAAATAGGAACATCAGTAAATATTCATGGATATGCATCTGCAAGTATGTTTTAGTTTCATTTAAATTGGTGATTAGCGAGCGATTTTATAGTATCAGGTAGAGGGTTATATAACTAAGGTCCGTAGAGATTCACTTCATTTCTGTATTTGGATACTCGTAATGAACCCAGAAATGTATTGTTTTCCGGTCTCACATTTTGATTGTGCATTTGGTCAGTATCTTTTTCCAATAAATGCTTGTTTCCAGTCATCTCTAAACCCAAAACCCAATTTAATACACCAAATATGATATGGCTATGGCAAAGAGCAAAATATGATGAACTTATAATAAATAAATTACATTGCTTATTTGCAACATCATCACCATGCATATGATAATTTACTTTGCTGTCCAACATTATTTCCAAAAATCGCTTTGACGATCACTCGATATTTTGTTTGAGTGACAATTGAACGTTGGAACTCCGAAATATTACAATTTTCTTCCTCGATATTCTTTAATTCCGTTTCTAGGTCACATGACATATTGCAGGTTGTGTAGTCTGCATAATTTATTAATTTTGGTAAGTCATTTATGTGGAGTAGGAAAAGTAACGGCCCTCAAATAGAACCTTGCAGTACCCCGTGTAAAATATTAATATCTAATTTATTATTATCATTTACAAATACTCGCTGTGATAAGTTTTTAGGGTATGACTTAATTAGACGCCTGCTCTTAGGTGAAAAATTTTAAAAGTATATTGTCCGTAGGAGAATGTTAAAAGCCTTGCTGATATCTAGGAAGATGTAATTGTATAAGAATCGGAATTCGATGACTGCATCCCTTTTCGAAACCATACTGCGTTTCATTCAGGGAACAACCACCAAAAAAATTGCGCAATGCAACCTTTATTGTAACTGACGGTTCATCCAGAGACTTAAATACTCCTAAGTAAAACTCCGTTTTCCTGTCACTGAGATGAGATCCAAACAAAAATTATATTGTATTGTATAGAATAGAATAGAATAGGATTTGTTGTGATATACATTACTATTTATACTTGTCATGGATATAAATAAATAATAGCAATAAAATATTTATTTATTTATTTAAACTTTACAATGTCCTGTTAGTAGATTAACTAGAATATAATTATACAAAGTAATTACAATAATTTTGCTCACAGGACTTGCAGGCGGAGTTCACATTTCACATCTAAGTGTTCTTCCACTCAGACCCAATATCTTTAGATGAAGGTAATTCATATCCAAGGTACATATTTGCCATTTAGAATATATTTTAGCCATTGCTGGCACATTTATTTCCAATTTAGATGGGACTCTCTCTTGACATTGAATTGTCAAATGTGACATATGTAAAATGTAAAATTATGTAAGAAATAAGTGAATAAAAAAATTTAAAAAAAAGACGGGTACCAATTAGAATTAGAATATAGAACACACAGTTTAAAAAGTAACAGAATAAAATAGAATAACATAGTATAGAATAAGCAAAGCTTGCTAGATTACATAATAATGCAGATATTAAAAATAAAAATTGAATAGAATATACAATACCAATCAGTTTAAAATAACAGGTTAAACTGGCGATTAGAATAAAGAAAAATAACAAGGTACAATAAAGTAGAACCGAACTGGTTTTGGTTAATAATGCGGAAGTAAAAATAAAAAAAATAAAAAAATCAAGCATCATTGTTGTATTGGTGCATATCTATTTATTCAGAGATTGAGGCAAAAATTAATCAAAAACCTATGTCTGCCATTAAAAATTCCTCTAGTGTATATAATGATTTTTCTATTAAGTATTTCTTGGCATTATTTTTAAAACATTTCATTGGCATATTTTTTATATAGTCGGGCAGCTTGTTAAAAAATGTAATAGCATAATATCGTGGACCAGTTTGTGTTCTTTTAAGTCTAATTTTATTTAGACAAATATAATTCCTTCTACGTTTTTCATAAGAATGCTGTTGGGCGGGATAATCTTCCAAATGTTTTTTTTATAACAAACGCATTCTAATAATATAAATAAGGAACAGTAAGTATATTTAGTTTCTTAAAAGAGTCTCTACAATCATCTTGGTAACCGATAAGAGCTATTACCCTTAGGGCTCGTCTTTGTAGTGTAAACACTTCTTTGCGGCAGGTTGGGTGACCCCAAACTAATATTTCATACCGGATATGGGTTTCGATCAGAGCGAAATATGTTGTACTGCACTATTACTACAGTGGGTATTTTTTGTAATCTTTGCGCACAGTATTTCAGTATGATCGGTCCAATATAGCTGGTTGTCCAAATGGGCACCAAGAAAGTATAAACTTTCAACTAGTCAGATTTGAAGGTGAAGAAAACCTTTTTTTTTGTTTTAGTATCGTTTTAAATAAGCCTATTATGAACACATCATTGTGATACTCTACTGAGTTGTACACTATTCATTGCCTCCATGTTCATTGCAGTACGACCACTAGTTATGACAGTAGTGTCGTCAGCATGCATTATAACTTCAGCATTTATCGTATACAAATGATAAATAGTACCGGGCCCAGAATTGACCCTTGAGATACACCGATATTTAAAGGAAATACATCTGAGTGGCTTCCAATTTGATATACCAGCTGCTTTCGATTTTGCAAATATGATCTAATCATTCCAATGCTATTTTTGTCAAGATTGTATTTTTCAAGCTTGCTTAAGAATATATCATGAGGAAAACAGTCAATTGCTTTGCTGAAGTCCAGGAATGATGCCATACATGGTGTATTGTTTTCGAAATTATCACAGATTATATCACATAGTTGCGTAAGTGCATTAATAATTGACCTATTCATTCATTTTAATGCACATTTTTATTGCCAAACTTTACATTTAAGTAATAAATAATGATTGATGTTTTAGTGAGTTAGTTCGTCAAAAGACTATCAACCAGAGGTCTTTCTGCCTTGTTCTGTTCAATCATATGGCATCAGTAATTAATGCATTAATTGATGAAATGAAATCAAATATGGTTGAATTAGGAGTTTTAAATTTAGGATTTATACTAGGATTTCTAGCAAGGCAATATAAGGATAACATGTAGAAGATATGGTAAAGGGATTTTTGGTTAATTTTTCTGATAGGAAACGAAGGCGTGAATGGGGATAACTAAAGTGGTATAATAGAGTAGCTAAACTTATATCTCATATTTAAGTCAGCAAAATATTGATAAACATTTAATTTGAGTTCTTTTTACATATTCTGAGAGTAAGTTTAAATAACGAAATACGAGGGCTTTTCGTAAAGTAGTAATCGTTTGAGAATTAAAAAACTACTACCAATTGTTGAAAACCGAGGATATTTGAGACAGGAAATATCAAGTCTTCCTGTATGTACGCCCGTGCTCAGCGGAATTCAATGGCTTCCTCAATAATTGATAATAAGTTGTTGTTATTCTGTCAAGGAAATCGAGTAAGATCCATGAGACCGCCGGGACGAGGCAGTCGAGATTTAGATTATGATCTAAAAGGTTGACCCAACGTCTAAGTTAAGTGTATCAATAAATAGTTTTGTTAAAAACGTACGGTTTCTTCTAATTATTCACCGGCCATTTAAAGTAAGTAATCTTCCACTTTAATTAAAACACTTTGTAATTTCCTTCCTTCACATTTATTTTTATATGTCAGATGTACATTTCGAGTACCATGAACTCATTATCAAGAAGAAAAAGATCTGGCCAAAAGTTTTGGTTTAAACTGGCACTATATAATTGAACGTATATCAAATTCAAGTCTAAATTAATTGGCTAAGAAATTGTAGCTTAGTATGCGGACAAAATCAGAGATATTTATCTTTTCTGATAAGAAGTGGAAACATCATCGACCAATCTAAATCAAATACAGAAAATCTTATGTTTATTCTTTGTTAAATTCTGAAAATGGTTTATTCATATGTAAACTAGAAAGCATTCATATTCATAATCATTTTGGTAACATCAAGATATGTATTAAAGTTTTGAATTTTTTCCAAAGATTTTTGTTACCTACTAAAAACTATCTTTGAATCTGCTAAGAACAATTGAATGAGATACTAAACTATTTTTTTTGACTAATATCGCATATTGATTTCTACAAGGCAAAACTAGTATGAATGTATTTATTTTAATGAAGTATACACATAAAATAAATTTACCGCCATTTTGTTAGAAATAGAAATTATGGCAATCAAATATGTATAAATTAAATTTAAACTCATCAGTATTAGGAGAAGTAATACACGTGTTATGTACCATTTGTTTATTATCAGGTAATTGCCGCGTGTTACGGTCCTAAAGAATCATTCTGAAAGTTAAAACTTAACTTTGAGAATGGTACATAACAAGTGTATTACTTCTCCCAATATGAAAATTTGGTTCCATCAAGAAAGTAGCAGAACAAGTAGACAAGTGTTTCGATCTTTTAAATCTCATCAGTAAAGCTTTATCATTATTAACTTGATTGCAAAAATAAGATTAACAATTATTAAAACAAATCTGATAACATAAATAAAAATTAAATTACCATTAGTAATTAGAATCATCTATTTAAATTTTTATATTACTCCATATAGTTGTTTAATTAATAACCCATGTTTTTGACCTTAGTGAGCTTTAATTAAAATTAGTGAGTACTGCTATACAGGTATTGATTAATATGCCGTATATTATTCCCTTGAAATGTTATTACACAATGGATTATTCCTATTGACATTTCTGCAACGCTTATTTGTATGTCAGCGTTATGTTATTAATATCATAATATTTAAAATTATTTTATATGACATAGTTTAAATATTACAACAACAATAAACTCTAGTATTACATTTTGTAATTTATTTATATTTAGTTATCAAAATAATTACTTGTAACATATATTTTCTATTTAACTAAAACAAAAATATAAGCTAGTATCTCTCTAACAAAGTTTCTTTTATATTCTATATCAAATTTTACATTAATATAATGTTTAATAAAAATTATGATTAGAATAATAATATAACTAACCGTATAATCTTTCAGATGATTTAATTTTGAATAGCCATTAAATTAATTATTATTCATAAAGTGGTGTTATAATTGTATAGAAAGGTTCAAAACTCATAAACGCAAATAACATAACTCATTCATAAAGCTCTAGATAATAAAATAATAGTGTCTTTTAATTGAGCCATTTATGATTAATATTTTGTAGTGTATTAAGAGAGAACTAATGAGGAAATTTAATATTATATTTGTGAAGTCTGTAATTGCGGGGTCGCTTCATTATAATCGTTGAAGTCGTGCTTAATTGCAGTAATATTTAATTGAAGCAAACCGAGTGTAAGATATGGGGGCATCCGGGATCCGAGAGGGATGTTCCTTCCTTCCTTTATGGCGGCAGACAGGGTTTAGTTCAATTAAGGCCCAATAAGGTTTTTCCCTGGCCTTCCTCAAGGAAAGGCCCGAGGAGGAATGGGAGAGCAAAACACAGGAATGAATTATTAATATCTACCCAAATTTAACACAAACTTATCGCGAATTACCAATTCAATTAATTGCTGCCAGTTTGTAACACGGGGCCCCCAATGACACCGACGTCCCAGAACCCGCACTTAAATATGGAACGTGCTACTTTTTACGACCTCTATCAGACACCAACACTGGAATTAATCCCACTCAGCCATTAAACGTCGCAACATTAAATAGCATCATATAATTAATTACCTTTATTTTAATCGTTTCTATTAGAAAGATAGACGTTTAATGTATTATTTCTTCTATCATATCTATATTAGTCCAAATGTTTTAAATTTTCAATACATTTAATTCTCCAAAATTATCTAAAATGATCTAAATAAGTATGTATATATTCAATAATTATATTATTGCGTTAATATTAATCAAATTATTTTAATAGAGAATCATTTTTAATACTGCTGCTACCACATTTTATTTTTATACACATAAATTGTCATTAATATGTCTTTTGCCTACAAGTAAATCCAAAGTGTCATTTTCAACAATACATTGAAAAATGTAGTAACCAACACATAGATAACAGAATTCATAAATATTTTTAATATGCAAGAGCTTTCTATATTCAATGTCGATTTTTAAAACTTCTAATAATATTATATATTAAATCATTTGAAACCGACTCACAAGTAGGGCAGATAGTCGATTCTATACTTCCCACCCTATCGAAGGATGTTCCAGAATCCTCTGTTTCGAACCTCCCAACCACCTCATAACATTTTCTCAAAAAGAAAATATTTCCTTTGCAGGAACATGTATATGGTCAAAGCTCTAGTTAAAAGTCCAAAGGGATTCATGCCGGTGACCCAGTAAAATCTATAGAGTTCCAGCTCGATGTTGATAGCTAGGGCATTGAGGTGTTGAAAATCCATTTTTACTTTTTATAAAGAAAATTCTGAATAACTTGATTTTCAAAAAGTATGTAAATTTCAACAGCAATAGTTATGCAAATTTATTGCATTTTTAGGTGAAACAAACATTACTCTGAAAAGATAATTGTATAAATAATAATTAAAAATCAAACAGTGATTCAAATATTTTTTATACAAGTTATATAAACCTCATCACAATTAATTAAAATGAAAAAGTACAAAGTTTACAATTATAATGAGTGAGTATATAAAAATTAGGACACTTGTATAATAGAAATACGTACTTATTACATACAATACATCATCAATTAAATATTTTACGATGATTTCAATAATTAATGAATAATTTAATAAGGTTTAATGCGAAGTACTGTTAAAGATTAGTTATCCGAATGCTCCACTTTTTCCGTATTTCATTCTATATTCATATGAACGTATACCAACTAAAATTGAATGGATTGACCGACTATGCTGGGAATGGAGTATAACATAAAAATGCAATAAAAAAGGTGGACGCTTAAATGGAAGAACTGAAACACCCGAACAAAGTCATAAATCAAGCCCGCTCCTGAATGACGAGAAAAGTCCGTCCGTTCAAAGGGCACGAGACGTATTAATTATTATACCGAGAGAACCTGAAAAATCGATGGTCTTACTTACTTATTTCTACTTATACAACAGTAAATAACATATGGGTGTTTATTTATATGTACAGCGTATGTTTTACCAAAAAGGAATTACAGTAAATCGGTAATAGGTTTATCTGTATTTAGCCTGCAGTGTTATTTATACTTTGTTATATTATATTGTCTTTAGACTTATACTTTTTATATGTATTCCTGTATTTTGACAATTTGTAAGTCTGCGTTGTTCCATATGATTGCTAAAATATCGATTGCGAAGTTTGATTCAGAACTGTTCAATAGGTGACTGATATGCTTCATCATCAAGATGTGGAAAGCTCTTAGCAGCTGAAGAAATTTTCTAACGTCTAAACATGATTTACATATACTTAAAAATGCACAAAAATACTATTTAGATAATAACAACTACTGACCAACTTTGACTTGACAAATGCAAATAATTATAATTAAATAAAAAAATAAAAACGAGTAAATGTACTTCTCCATAAAGTAAGACTAATTTAAATCTAGATAAATCCCTAAAAAGCAATAAACAACATTTATAGCAGTTGGCCCAAATTTGAATGCGAATACACTAATTATTTATAAAAAAAATTTCACATAACATATCATCCCAACATTCTAACACATATATTATTTTACTAGTATTTAAAGATAATATGTTTAATTGAGGAGGCGTTTACTTTGTGGTACATCTTGAATATACTGAAGAAAGATAATAACTAAGATATTGAATGTCACTTGATGTTCTATTTTTTTGATGGAACAAAATATTTAAATTAAAAGTGTATTACCTTCGTGTGTCCCGAAAACTTCATCTTGATATTTTCATTTACAAAATAGTTTCAACTATGATAAGATAGCGAATTTAGGCCAAATTTCGGCTGTAGAATTGAATAAACCTATTAATATTGCTTCAGGCTTGAGCTTCATGGTCATTAGAACATATATAATTATCATTCTAGAAATAGAGGTCTACTAGCGACTAATGAAAGTGAATATGGTCACATTGACAAATGATTCTTGACAGATTGTGTCTTTTGATTTTAAATCGATAGTAGTGTATTAGACTAACCATACACCGAAGAAAACCCACATTTAATCTCACTTATTGGACGTCAAACCTAGGACTAATATTAGAAAATGCCTATCGATTAATTTCGTTCCTATTTGTAGCACAATTATCGACGGATAATAGTAATAACGTTTTATGATGAGCTATTATAATTATAACTGGTAATATACTATTAAGTATAATTTAACGTACTGATATGATTTTCCAGCAGAACAAAATATCTGTCAGAACTGCTTATATGAAGATGAAATAAAAATTATCACCTCCCTTGCTTGATCTATAGTTTTAAAATCTGTCGAGTTTGAAACATGATGAGTCATTTATTATCTTGCTATATGAATACCTGTAAAGTTAAAACTCCAAATTGAAGCTTCGTTTCCCTGTCTTTAACGGTTGTTCAGAAGGAAACAATAACTCAAAGTACGAATAGTTGATCGTTCGCTCACCTCAAAGTTTCTTAAATTGGGAGGGTGGGGATTTACAAAAAGGATTGCTGAATAGTCTACTAGAGGCTGACATAATATTTTATAGATATATGCTGTATTCATAGTAGTACTAGTAGTACGGACGGACAGTTAGGCAGCCATAAAAGCGCTAGCCTCGCCGATAGTGCTGTCGAGGCTGGTACCTGCATAAACAGAGTGGACGCACTGGCGACAAAAAGGAAAACACAGCTAATGTGGATACCCAAGGACTAAAAAGATAAAGAATTATTCGACACTTGGGAGCCGACTTACTAGCCAAATAACCAGCTTTCGGTATACCCCATGAAACCGGAAAGAAAATAATCCGACGCAAGCTAGCAGAGGAGCATAAAAAGGCACGGCATAACCAAATCGGAGTGAGGCATACAAAACTCTTCCTAGATGATCTGATACCTGACAGCATGCTAAATCACTAGGCACTATGATCTGAATAAGAACAAACATAGGATGACAATTGAGAAAAGCCCTCTATGCCGTGGGTGTTTGGAAGAAGAGGGAACTCGCCAACAACTACTATGTACTTGCGAAGCACATAAAGGAGAATGCACGGCGAAATTCGGAACTTCGAAGACTGCAGTGCAGGGACGCCAAGTCACACCACCTCATGAGGAAATTGCTAAACTGGAATAACGTATGCATCAGCGGCGTTTTATTGCTGTTTCATTTTTGAAAATGACTTAATTTCTTACAAATTAAGTTTAAGTTTTCCGTATAGCGTCTAAGGCAAAGATTACAATCAAAGATAATTCCGAAATTCTTACGTGTTAGCTGGTGCAATGTATGAGTTATTTAATGTAATAACAAATGGAGATATAGTTGTGCGGTACAAAGGATGATAAGATGCGATTTTCTATGAACTATTCTACTGCATTTGCATATAGCCAATTTCACGGAGGCTTGTGTTATTTTTAGCCAATCACGTCAATTATAAAGTAAATAAAGCGACCTTAGCGTTTTTAGCTGAGAAAACCGAAGATGACTATTTCCTGACAAACAAATTGAATTAGCCTTGATAAAAAAGCAAAACAAAAATATTTATACTTATATCAGTGATAAGCAAACTATAAAATAGAAAGGTTTTATAGCGCTTCATCCATAATAAATGGGGCAGTGGCAAGTTCCGTACTAAAAAAATACAACAACATGTGTTTAGAAGCAATTTGAAGAATTCTGCGCCGATAGAAATTACCAGTTGCTAGCAACTACTTCAATGGAAACGTTTGCCAGTATCTGAAATTATCATTTGGCAGCTGGCGATTTTTTCATGGCATTTGCTATAATTAAAATCTCTCAGCAACAAAGTTTCATGCAAAAACAAAATTTATTCGAGTAAATTGCCATCACTTATAATATTATGTGTGATTAATTTATCTAATTTTGTTAAGCCTATATAGTGTACTTAATAGTATAAGTAGATCATTACTAAATGGAATAAGTTTCGATAATAAATATCATAAACGAAAAGTGGAGAGAATAAGGAACCATGTGATGTGCCTTGCTATGGTGTGAACGGATGGGATATGGGATTATCTATTCTGGCGCTAAACGATATATTCTTTAGAAAATGATCAATTTTAAACAGGAGATGTATTATTCCACATTGAATTCAATTGTTTTTCGATTTCGAGGTTCACTGTTTGAGTTGAGTTTGGTTAGGGAAAGATGAATGTAACTGTTCTGTTTCGTAAGATATATTAAAGTTGAATGTTCTCTTGTGCACTTAACTCACTTTATTTCTTTTTTACTCATTACTATGTCATGATTGAATTTAAGTGTATACTACATTTGTATGAAAGCAATTATGGACGTGTCCGTGGTTTAGTGAATTTTTATGTGTATTTAAAGGTATGCATATACTGATTATTTCATAATCATGTTTCGTTGCTTGTGAGCTACTGTTATTATCTGCGCTTCCTATTTTACATATAAGAAGTCTTTGTCTTCGAATATATTTTGTTATATGAGCTGGCTGTATCAGTAGCCTGAACCCTTTTAAGCTATTTTCAACCATTAGGTTTTTTTTCGGTAATGATTTAGAAAACAAACATTATAAAAAAATATATGAACTAAAATATAATAAATAATTACATTTTTATAAATTATAGCCTTTGCCTAAATTGATTTATTTCTTGGCATACTTGCAAACTTATTTAGGTTGACAAGGTTGGCAAAAATGAATATTCCTCCCCGAATACGAAATTATCTGAAAGAACTATCATTATACGTCACTCAATAAATCGGACACACATATGGCAACATTATTGACATTTCCGTATAAGACTTACCTTAAAACAATACGTAATTTTCAAGACAATGGATAGAAAGGAATTTCGTGTGTTGATTAAGCACTGTTTTTTAGTGGGGGAAAATACTGTTGGAGCCAATCAGTGGCTTGATAGGCATTATGGGAACTCTGCACCAGGAAAATCAAGTATTATTGACTGGTACTTATGCTGAAATTAAACTCGGTCGTACAAGCAACGATGATACTAAGCGCTTTGGTCGCCCAAAACCAACAGTTGTTCTAGAAAGAATTAAAAATGTCCACAAAATAGTTTTAAAAGACCGTAAAATGAAGTTGTGTGAAATAGCTGACACCTTGAAGATATCATAAGGTAGTATTTTACATGAAAATTTGTGTATGCGCAAGTTGCCTTCGAAGGGGGTGTCTCGTTTGCTTATACCGGACCAGAAAGAACAACACGTCGACGATTCAAAGAGTTGTTTGGAGCTGTTTAAGTAAAATAAAAAGAATTCCTTGCGTCGATATGTGACAATGGATGAAACATGGATCCACCATTACACGCCTGAAGTCGACAAGATTATGGCATCCGCATTCTGGGACGCTCATGAAATTTTGTGTATCGGCCATCTTGAGAAAGGCAAAACTATCAATAGTGAATATTACATGGCTTTATTGGATCGATTGAGTGCAGATAACAAGAAAAACGGCCCCACATGCAAAAGAAAAAAGTACTGTTTCACCAGAATTATGCCCCGTATCACAACTCAATGAAAACAATAAAGATATGATAAATATGGGAAAGATATTTGGCTCAAATTAAGAGGTGATTGCCGAAACTAAGGCCTATTTTGAGATAAAAGACAAATATTTTTAAATAAAGCGCATAGAAAAATTAGAGGAGGGTTGGAATTTATCACTCATAGTCTTGAAGGAGATTTTCTGTCACGCAACAGAATTCTATTCGCTGTTGCCACATTGGGCAAATTTAAGAGAATAATGAAGCAGCTTAAAATAAGTCTTCACTAAAGACTAACCATTATTGTTTATTTTCAGGTATACTTCTTAAAATTCATCAGCTTTATAGTTAACATATTACTTTATATGAGAAATGGATGTGATGGTTCAGTATGTTAAAGACCTTCATTTTAACATAGCGGCCTAATTTATAAAATGACTTGACTTTCATAATTTTAATATCTTATTAGGATCATGCATAAATTTCTACATAACAAAAAAGTTTATGGTATATTTTTAATAAGATTTCCGAATTTATATAGCCTTGTTTTTAGGTGTATATAATAATATTATATAATATAATAATTTAAACTAGTGTGGCCAAAAAGGCGAAAAAATACTTACAATTACGATTTAAAAAACAACTAGCAACTCAAACGGCGTGGTTTGTGAAAATCCCAATAAAATCGAAATCGGTGGCAGCTAAAAATACTAAGAAAGTAGTAGAGAGGACGTGACTTACTATAAAAGCGAAATTTTGGTTTAAGAGAAGACATATATTGAACAGCTATATCAAAGTCTTGCAGATGGAGTTAGCGAACGCCCTGTACCCAGTAGAATTCTATTTACTCCACGATTATGTTTGCAACACAGTCGGTAAGATAGCGTACACAGAAGAAGAAACTTGTAGCATTACAAACACAACAACATCCCAACGATATTAATCGAGCACATGAAGGTGAACCAACGTTTCATAATAGACTAATTAACCAAACAAATGTCCAATTTACCAACAATAAAACCTCGATTTTAATGTTAGGCCCCAAATATTCATCACATTTAAACGCCTCGTCTTTTAAAGAAACCTTAATTGTAGAATTAGTGTTAGCATAAAAAAACATCAGGTATAGGCAAATCCAAAATAGCAAAAATAATAACAGTAACAAAAAACATTTCAGACCTTTATACTAAAATAATTTAGTCCATTAAAAAGAATGCCAAAAATAATAATCATCATAACAAAAGCCGATAAAGGCAATTCAATAGTAATTTAAAAAAAGAAAACAAGAATATTTCAAAAAAATTGACAATTTGATTCACAGTTCTAATATAACTGAAACTAAAAAAAACTAACCTTTTCCTACAAAAATTGCTTATTCTCAGACTCTAACAGCCGTACTAATAGTCGCGAATTAATTCGAGTTTAAGGATTATTCCTTTATTTCGGATTATTTTTAAAAATAAACGTCAATTCAATTATCCCGCGCGACGCAAGATTATTTCGAGATTATTCGCGAACTGTCAATTTCTTACTTGTCAACAGATATTTTTATAATTCATTATAGTTAATATATTGTTATTATAATTTTACCCTTATCCATTTCTGTAAAATGAATTACCATTATTATGTACCATTTCCATTAAAAATAAGTATTAATTGTACTTACTATATTGGTAATTTAATAAATGGTGCTCTTCAACTGACAGAACATGACAATTCTGCCAACGTAAAACCAGTAATAATTAAATGTCACTAAAAAGTTCACGTATCGTGCCAACGTAAAACCAGTAATAATTAAATGTCACTAAAAAGTTCCCGTATCGTGCCAACGTAAAACTAGTAATAATTAAATGTCACTAAAAATAATTCAGGATTTTTCAGTTCGAGAATTAATTCGCGACTATTAGTACGGCTGTAAAAGAAGACACCTTTTTTCTTATGAACCCCACAGCTCCTTGACTGTACGGTTTTATTAAAATACATAAACCTGATATCTCCATCCGTAGAGTAGAATCATATTATCCTGACCCTAAAATATCAGTAGAACTTAACTCCATATTCAAAACAGTTACTAACTTTACAGATCCTTATTCTATTAAAAATCCTGTAGAATTAATCAATAACATTAACAACTCACCCCTAAAGAATGCATAGAATTCATAATCAAACTTTTAGTCAAATCAGATATCATCAAGCTATTAGATGCAATCCTAACATATAATTATTTTTATCCACAACCACTTTACAATGTTTCAATCATACAAGCAAACGATCAATATTAATGACATTTATTATTAACAGGTTAAATAATTTGTGAATAATATTTTGACTTATCACTGCTCATCTATTCAATAATAATAAATCACTACAAAATCAGGATATCTCATGTTAAACAAATTCGACGTCTAATAAACAAACATCAATTTCATTAGAAATTGATTCGTAATTGTGTGTTACTCTTGTGATTCGAGTGTAAAAAGGAATATGGATTTAGAAACAGAGTGTGATTTAACACCCCCGGAATTAAGAAAAGCCGCTGAAATTGCTTCAATCAACTTGTTGCCCGAAAAGTCGCATTTCGTGAGTGGAAAAGAGAAAAAAAACGCACATTCTACGTCGGAATCAATAGTATTGGTATATTTTACAGAATTGTCCAAAAAATACAACTGTTCTTCATTGTGGCAGAAATACTCTATGCTAAAAAGTACAGTAAAAATCTATGAAAATATCAATATTGGGAACTTTGCTAAACTGCAAACTTATTTGAAGCGACAAAATGAAGGATTCACGCTTAAAAAGGCCAATACCTTTCCACCTAAAAATGTTAACAACTTTATTAGAAGTGCTCCCGATGAAAAATTTCTTGCAACAAAAGTAAGTTTTAAATTACACATTTTGTGAAAAAATACAGTGGTTTCTTTCTATAGGTTGCATTAATAATGGGAATAATGGGTGTCTGTCGCTCAAATGAGTTATACAACATGAAAATTAAGGACCTAGAAGATCTTAATTCGTGCTATATAGTGAAGGTGCCCACCACCAAGACTAAAATTGTTAGAAAATTTACTGTGACTGATAATTTTTACAACATTATAAAAAAATATGTTTGCATCCGAAATCAGATGAAAAGTGATTATTATTTTCTAAATTTTCAAAATGGAAAGTGTACAAAGCAGCGAATTGGAATTAATAAATTTACAAAAATGGGAAGAGATATGCCAATATTTTTGAAAATCCCAAATCCTGAGCAGTATACAGGTCACAGCTTTCGGAGAACTTCAGCTACCATCTTGGTTGATGCTAATGGAGATATCACAGCCCTAAAGCGACATGGAGGTAGGAAGTCAACTGTGGTTGCAGAAGGTTATATAAACGATTCCTTAGAAAACAAAAAAGAAACAGCCAGAAAAATTTTACATTCAGTAGAATCGTCAACTCAAAATCTAACAGCTACATCAGCCGGTTGCACTAAATCAGTAAATTTAGATGTTTCAAATCAAAATGTAAATTTATATGTAGCTTTAATACCTTCTATCATTCTTAATAATTGTTCAAATGTAACTGTTAACATTACTTCTAATAAATAGTGATTTTTTTTTTGTCAAATGCTTTAACGAATTGTCATTTTTATGATGTTAACTTGCAGTAAACAAAAAAAAAATTACACATTTTGTGGTTGTGGATAAAGTATAGTATTCTACTCGCACATAATGGCTATTAATCATTAGAATGATTTACTCCACTCGCCTGCGGCTCGTTCCGTAAACCTCATTCTCATGATTAATAGCTTTCATTATGTGCTTGTTAAATAATATTCTTTCAATTGCAAATTTTATGTACAAAAAGAAGGTCTAGTAATGGGTTTACCATTAAGCCCGTTGCTAGTCGTTTTTTTTTAATGAATAGTCTAACAAACCTAATCTAAAGTAGAAAACAATATTAAATGGTGGTATAAATATGTAAAGGGTGGGCCATCGCAAGGAATAATTTTAAAATATTAATAAAACATAAACGGCTAGATGGAATTTCATGATATATTTTGTAGCCAAGAGTATCCGGTTATGGAATATGACATCAGTCAAATGGCTGCCACTGCTGGCCTTACAACAGTCCATTCTCTCGACCCATTTTTTCAAAACATTTTCCAACGACTGCGGCTCTATCTCAGCAATGGCATTTTGGATATTGACTTTAAGATCGTCATTCGTTGCTGGGTCGTTGGCATAACAACGTTCTTTAACGCCACCCCAGAGATAAAAGTCCATGGGCGTCCAATCGCAGCTCCTTGCTGGCCAGTTCATATCTCCATGACGGCTGATTACACGATTTTCGAACTTTGACTGCAATAAGTCGATAGCTTCGTTGCTAGTGTGGTATGCGCTTCATCGGAAAAGATAATTTTTCGCCAAAATTCACCATCGGTTTCCAGCTGCTCTAATTCCCAATTAGCGAAGTTGTATCGAAGTGGATGGTCAACTCTCTTCAACTGCTGTGTTATTTGGACCTTATAGGTGAATAAACCGATGTTTTTTGATGTCGATTGCTGAGAGCGATGAGGAATCGATGTTCTCGGTTTGGTTTGCAACTACGGTCTACAGCAGCAATATTCTCGGGTGTACGAACTGGAAAAGCATGTGGAGCTTTAGTACTATCCACCAGCATACCAGTTTCATGAACTTTGTGCACAAATTTCTTCAGAACGCAATTTTCGCACTGATTCTGCAATACATGAATTACATTCAAAATAAATTTTTAACATTTACCAACATTCATCAAGCGTATAGCGTGCCATTTCTTTAACAGGGTGTTGTATAATGAAGAATTGTGATGCATCAGATGTCAAATATGATAACAGTAAAAATAAAGTGGTAGTTCAAATAGATTCCAATAGATGGCCCACCCTTTAAATGACAAACTTGCACTCTTTGAAGGTACAGACAGACAAATTAACAAATTTATGACCTTTCTTAACTCCCTACACCCTACCATTAAGTTTATAGTAAAATTAGGATCTGATAATAAAATTATTTTTTGTAATTAACCAGAACTAACAATAAATTAACATTTAACATATACAGAAAACCCACTTTCACAGTTGCAATTATCCCGAATTCCTCACGTCATCTATACAAACATAAAATGCCAACAAGGCGTAAATATAGTTTTTAAGTCAAACACCAAAATATGTAATTTAATATTTAACGCAAAAACCTTTATTAACACAATGTTTAAGTCAGTCAATTCATAGTTTAACTTGTCCAGATGTGTATATTGGGAAATCAGGTCGTAATTTTGAAATTCGATTAACTGAACATCAAAGATCATTCAATTAAAAAAAAAAATAATTCAACGTTCGCAAATTATTTAATAGAATCAAACCATACTTTCGGTAATCCATTTCACCGAAAAAGGAGGAAATATGGATTTGCTGGAAGTCCTTGAAATCCATCAGGCGAAAATTAATCCCGGAATTTTCCTTTTTAATGACCAGGTTGAACTAATGTACACAACTATCTTTGAAGTTTTTCAGAAGATATACTTGTAATTTCTAATTTAGGTACTTAGTTTAATAATGATTACGGTGTAGTCTAAACTAGACACTGCAAATAAAGTTTAAAGTTGTATAAAACTATTTTCTTTATTCTTAATTTCCAGAAAGCTTTGAGGAATGGGCTGGCAAGTTGTTGCCACAGATTAATTCTAGCAAAAGTGTTTCACACATATCAGGACGCAGATAAAAATATATTTTAAATGATATACATACATCATTAATGAGACTTAATTGAGATACTATAATCCTATAACATATAAGTTTAAACACGAGCCAATTAATATAATAATACAATAATTTTCGTTTAGCAATTCTTCACCTAGAAACTATCTATGATTTCTATGCAAATATATTTTATTTTGTAGAATACTACCTTGCAATATGAATATCGATGATGGGAATCCCCCCTTCTACAAAAACGTTTCCTCATATAAAACATAAAGAATATAGATGAGACTTGTTCACGTATTTTCAAGGAGAGACAACTTTTCAAAATTTATAACAAATAATTTATCAAAGTAAGACGGTAATTAAATAAGGTAAATAAAATAATTTAAACTTTCTCATTCACCCTATAAAATTAACGAGTGCTACCATCATTTTCATTAAATTAGGTACCTAGTTAATAAATAATATATTTTGGCTTTATATTCAATTAAAATGTAATCGACTTTGACTTAAATAAAAAACTACGTTCTATTTTTTTGCACTAAATAAATACATTCAATTTAAAAAGCTTTAATGTTTCGACTAGAAACTCTATCATTTGTTTTCTGCAGTAGATGATAATATTATTTTACTTATTTATAGGTACTGTTTTGAAAATCCAATTTTTATATCTATAATACATCTGTATTTTATATAAAATATTGTACTTATATTAATGTTCCTTTTTTGTAATAAAAAATTTCTAGCAATTTTAAAAACTCATATATATCCAGTATAAAAAAATATCAAAATAAAAAAAATCAAATCTGGAAATATATGTCACAAATGGTGATGTGGCCATCATAGTACTTTCCCTATATTTTTCTCGAAAACTATGAGGTTTACGCAAAAATGTTGTTCTTAATAATTTGTGCACTTTTGAATTCGCTACAATTATTTGTTATGTGAATTTTGTCTATCTCCAATAGTTTATTAGCAATTGGCAAAAAATGTCAAAATTTTCAATTTTTATTTTTTTTCTCGAAAGTTTAAAATTTTATGAAAAACATGTTCGAATAAAACTTGTTCAGTTTTTCATTCCCTTTAACTTTTGTTTGAACCGTTTTTTAAAAATTTTCATATTTAGAAAAATATCACGAAAAAACAAAAAACGCCTCGAGTAAACAACAACTTCCGGTTTATGAATGTTTACCAAAAGCTTTTCAGATCGAGTTTTTAACAATAAAACCTTAAGTTTAAAGTTTCATGCCATTCGGATCATTCGTTTTTGAGATACAGCACCCACCGACAGACAGACAGACAGACAGACAGACACACACACACACACACACACACACACACACACACACAGACACACAATTTTTTTTTCCAGAAATTAGTGTTTTGGGTTCAGGGGACCCTAAAACGGATATTTCCGCAAAAAGAATTTTTCAAAAAAAAATCACGAAAACAATACTCCCCCTATATACTTCGTGTATAGGGAAAGTAATAAATCTTATATATCTAATAGATACTGTAAGATACCAAAAGGGCGAGGAATCCTGACGCACGACCCCAACATAAGAACACAATGTACCCCCTGGCTAGGGAATACAGAAGTGAGGTGTATATCTTCGGAATTCCCCTCTAGGACAAACACTTAGAGAGACAGCATTAGAGTATGCAAAAACTTCAAATGTACACACAGTTTGTTTCGTTCACAGTTCGCCTTAGCAGGTGTGTATTACATGCATTAAAAATACATTCAAGTGTTTCTTATTCTACATATCACTAAAGTATGTATATTTTATATCACTATATATTTTAAATAGCCACCCAGTATCTAAACTTCTATAAATCTATTACAATAACTAAACAAAAACGTTTACTTTGTTGATATCACACTTTATTTTTAAGTAACTTGAGTTTCGATCATTATCAAACTTAAAGTGTTACATAAATACGTTTCTATGAAATAATGATATACGTTTTTATCTAGTCCATTCTAGCTCACGTTTCTATGGGAAAAACAATGTTTTTTTTTTACAAAATGCAAATACAAATACATTTTAATTTTTATTGGCATTACAGATATTATATTATAAGACTATATTGCATTGATATTTTTTAATAAGCTTCGTTATATGGCCAAATTATTTTTTTAATTGAGTGTAAAATAATATATCATCATTTTTTCAACAACGTATAATAAGCCTCAATATTAAATTTAGAAAAAAACCCATCAAATCTCTCTATTCAAACCAGATTCTTTATTCTTTTAAATCCAAATATCCCTTCTATCAGCGTCCTCCCCTCGCAATTCATCAACTTATTTCTGCGAATCATGACAGTTAAGCTAAGAAATATTATTGTTAAAATTTAAATTTAAGCATAAAATTTGTAAATGTACAGACTAGATAGAGTAAAACCACATTTTAAATGTAATTTTATATATACGTATAAAAGACCAAATAAAGATTATTGTTGGTTTTAATACAATTACAAAAATTACAATTTAAGATTTTTAAGACGCAGGACACGAAAATATTTTACAGTGAGTTTTTTAAAGTTTTTAAATAAAGCTTACAAGTTTAAAAATTAACTCAAAGAAACAAAGCTTTATTTAAATATTTATTATAATATATCTTCGCGTCTTTCTTAGTCTTAAAAGTATTAAATTATATTTCTCATAATTGTTTTAAAGCTAATAATAGCTCTAACTTCCAGTGTAATCAAATGTATGAATATTTAAAAACGTAAGAAGGCTTCTGTTGTAAATGAGAAAAATGATTTACCAAATAATTAAATTTTAAATTGAAATGGCTCGAAAACAATCGTCAACTTAATAAGGGTAAATACCAAAAAACAATTGAGTATTCGTTAGTCGTAACATTTTGTGGAATATTTTTTTTATATTAAAAATTAATAAAAGGATGTATTGTTATTTATGTCTTTTTATTGAAGGGTAGGAAATTACAGTTTTAATTTATTTAAAAAAATAATCAAGGTTAAGTATCTTTAATCGAATATTGGGTATTAGTAGATATATGTATTAGATAAATTCCATTCTGTTCGGTCATATAATTTGTTTTGTAAAGTGTATTTACTTTAAAATAATGATGAAGAAATAAAATAAATCTCGTGATTTGAATAAAAAGTAATATTTTATTATAAATAAAACGAATCTTGTGATTTAAATAAAGAGATTTATTTTACTTATTTTCGTGGTATGGTTTTTTTGTTAAAGCAACAAGACTATATTCCAAAATGCAAAAATGTCGACCTCTCTGCTCGTGCCAATGTTATATTCATTTTGCAAACAATTCCCAAGGAGACAATGTCTAGACGTGTACACAGCTCGGAGGGGGGTTCGAGGAGCAGAAGGAAGGGACACACATTCTATTCCAAGGATGGAGATATTCATAAAAGATACATGCGAAGTTTATGAGCAATTCCTTTCAAATTTTCATATCGCACTAAAAAGTAAATCCATTCCGAAATAAATTTCAAGTAACGATGGCTGTACAAACGAGTGCCAGATATAAATAACGGTGGAATTTGTAAAAGACTGGCTGGGTTAAGAAGGGCCTCCACTAATAAATCACTTTTAGAGATCACCTACAAGCAAATTCCCTTTTAAGGGAAGTCCGCAGCCAAAACACAAAGACTCGCTCGCTCTCCCCGACTTCTGAATATGGAACAAGGGGATAAATCATAGTGGCTCAATGGAAATCGCACTGCCTTATTCGAAATCATTCAATCAATCCAGATTGATCTTTATCCAAAGACATCTGGACTTGTTTCTCCTCACTTAAATAAAATAAAAAAAATACAGCCTCACGATCCCTCTATTACATTAAACATCATTGAACTGATTTCCGAAACAAAATTAAAACAACAGATCAAAGGGATTACATTCAGTAAATTCCATTCAGTAAATAACATATATTATTCCACAATGTTTCACGACGAGGTAAATGAGAAAATCATTCATGAAAAATAAACCAAACGCGTTTTTAACAAAATTACACAAAAGAATTAATTCTATTTATGAGTAAATAATAATAAAATATCCATATTAGAGTCTCAAAAATAATATAAAATGAAGATAAAGTATTACTATAAGATTATAATATTAAAATTCCTTAAACATAAACTATCTTTAAAAATATTTAAGTTAATAGATTAATTGAATATACATTTTATAACAGACATTACTAAGGTATAAGTTTATGGACGTATTAAGTATATCCCAGTAGAGCTTTTCAATTAACCTTTTAATTATTACGTGGGTAATCTTTTTGGCGCCAATTAAAAATTTTAATTAAATTCGAGAGGCCCGTAAAATGTTTATATAATTTAAAACATAACGGTCCCGGGATGGAATTACCTTTGTGGTAGATTGTAAGAAAAGAGTTTCGGGGTGAGAGAGTTTAGTATTCGATTAACTGGCACCCCCTTGTAATGACACCTCGGTTCAGCGGCTGTCCTCCCTTAACCTCCTCCCTTAACTGCCTCTACCTAATTATCCTCATTGCACAAGATAACTGTAATTTGTGCGAACACCCTCGCAACCTCCCGTTGTTATTACGAAAAGGCGCCCCCCATTCCATTTTCCATAATCAAAAAAACTTTTCCAAAAACCAATCTATATTCGATATTTTTTCTGATTTGCATAATTGGATCTTAATGTAATATTTCAAGGCTGAAGTAAAGCATTTTAAAAGGTATAGTTAAAAAAAGGGACATGTGGTGAAAACAAAGGTAAGAATGTTTCTGTTTCAATTTCTAAATGATTTATTTTATTGTTTATTGTTAAAATAGAATAAAATGTAACAAAACTTACATTCCTCATTAAACTAATTTTTAAAATTATTATTAGTATTAAATCAATATTTAGCTTTGCGGAAAGTGGCGAGCAAATTTACCCATGATTCTTTTTTAAGTATTCTTTATAGTTAAGGAAATAAATAAATGTTAGTATTACAAAACCATTAACACATATATCTTTCTCTATTCTATAAAAAAATAAAAAAATTTTTTTAATAATTCTAAAACGTTTTAGAGGTTTTAAAAATTCATAAATTTATAAATATCTATAATATATGAAATGCTGGAGAATTCTGAATATTTTTTAGAAAGTATACATTACCCAAAAAATAAGAGTTAAGGTGCCTCAATTTAAAAAAAAAAATAAGACAATTTTCTATAGTTAAAGAAGAAATCAGAAAAAGAAATATCTGATAAAATGAAACAAGAAATACAGGGCAAAACCAACAAAATCTAAAAGACAACGTAAAACACTCGAAAGTTCCTACTCGAGAATTTTAAAAGTCTGAAAAATATAAAATACAAGGTTCCTTAAAAACCAAAACAAAATAAGGCTAGAAAAGATTTAAAATTCTAAAAATATTAAAATTTTTATTGCTAGCAAATACCAATAAAAAAAAAACATGAAACTGATGAAAAATAGAAATCTGAAAAATTACGTGAAAAAAAGTCTGGAAAACTGCAGCAAAATGAGGCCAGGGGTGCTAAATTTGAAAAGTCTAGGAATTTGTGTTCAGTAGAAGAATACATTACTAAAAAGGGCGAAAAATAGGAAAACTGAATAAATGAAAGAAAAGTCCAAGTAATTGAAACAAGCAATATTTATAAAAATCTAAAATAAATATTTCTGAAAACATTATTTATTATCTAAAATACTATTATAAATTAGCAAATCAGGAAATTTAGGTTTACTTAAAGAAGAAATATTTGATAAAATGAAAAAAGAAATACTTGCGAAAAGAAACAAGCTTTTTAGTAGCTTAAACTTTAATTTTCTAGAAAACTTATTTGGTTAATAATGTACAATTTTGCATTTAGTCGAAGAATCTGTTAGAAAGTACCAATAAAATTAAACATAATATGCACTAAAAAAATAATCTGAAAAATATAAGCGACAAGTGTCGTTTTGGTTTTTTTAAATATATAAAACATTTTGTTCAGTTAAAAAACAAAGTTCTAGAATATGTTGCAATAAAAATAAATATTAGAAAAATCTGCGAAAAACTACTGAAAACTATTAAATATTTCTAGAAAATCCTAGAAAATGAGGGTAGAAGTGCTAGAAGTTTTTATTTAGTCGAAGAGGATATTATTAGAAAATGTCAATAATGGTAAACAGTTTTACAGAAATCTAAATATTTAGAAAAACACTGCTGAAAATATATCAAAATTTCTACAAAACTCCTACAATATGTGGCTAGGGGTTCTAGAAAATTCGAAAAAGAGACATTTTTGAAATGAAAAAAAGGAAAATAATTCAAAATACAGACGTATTTTGCAAAATAGCATATTTCTATCAACCCTAATAAATATCAACACTTTCTTCCCTTTAATTACAATAAATGGCCAACTTAGATATCCCGTTGGCACCTGCAAATACCACTTCACTTTCCTTAAAACAAAAGTCAAGAAATGGACGGCACATTTCTGGTTTTGCTTTTTGTAGGTCGCGAATTAATCCAAAATTGAGGATTAATCCTCGGATCGGACTAAAACTCGCCGAATAGTCGCTTTAATCCCGGACTAATTCTACAAATAATCTTAAATACGGCAATAAATAGCGATTAATCTAGGATTCTAGAATCTACGATTAATCCTAGAATTGATCTCTGTCTATTAGTACGGCTGTTAGAGAACCAATTTTGTAATGATTGGAGGGATGTTTGAAGTTGTTGAAAGGGTTTCGGCATGTGCAATTAATGCAGTATCATCTGCAAAAAGGAGTGGATATATGGTAGAATTAAAGGGATTAAAGTGTGTAGGATTGGGATTAAATATGTCGTGGGAGTGTAGTTTGTAATGTAATGGGGAGAGTGCGGATCTTTATGGGACACATTGTTCAAGAAAAACGGTGGGCATAGTGCTTGACGGATTATGACTTGACAGGATCGATTGGTTAGAATCGGAATAGGTTGATGTCGAGGAAAGCACAGCGGGCTTGTGACCTTCAGTGTGCTTTGCTTGGATATTGGAAGTCAGAATGGTAATTGGAAGTGTAGTTGATTTTTCTGGGAGGAAGCCAAATTAGTAATCAGGAATATATGTGCTATGGGATTTTAGGATTTTGTCTTTTAAAAGAAATTGGATTAGTTTGCCTATTACAGGAGAAGGGTGCATACTATTACGCCCTTTATCCATTCATCGGGAAGGTATTGGTTGTGGTAATTAAATTGTATTTTTTAGCATTTTCCACGCGAATTTAGTCTTTCTAAAGGAAAATCTGTATATTTTTTGAATTTTCCAACATTATTTGCTTCATTGTTTTCAAGTTTTCTAAAAATTTTCGAGTGATTTAAGTAGTTTATTTTTTATCAAGTACATATATCTTGGTATATTTTATCAGAATTGTCTTCTTTAGTTCTAGAAATATTTGAATTATATTAAGTAGAAATTTCTAATAATCCTTCTTTTATTTTTCATTTTATTTTCTAGAAAAATCTTCTTCATCGATAATTTCTAGATTTTTAAAATTTTTCAAAACATGTAGCCATGTACATATATACACATCTTTATTGACAAGTACATAGAATATATAACAAAAACATATTGACTTTATAATTAAAAATTTATATAAGATTTAATTTAATGTCATATATCTGTCATGCTGACATAAACAGCTCAAATATTCTCGCTGCAAAAAGAGAGAAACTAAGTGAACAAACGTTCATTGAAGCAGTATTGATGAAGTCTATTCATGGGTTTGAGTGGAAGATCATTTGAAGAAGTGAACTTTAAGTAAACTTCTGCTAAAATTTTAAGAATTTTTTCAAATTTTGTATATGCTATTTGTGATATTTTATTAGAAAGGAGAGCAAAGATGTAATGAAATAAATAAATAAATTTAACGAATAAAGCACTAATAACCTTTCTTCTTATTTGAATTACCAAATGTACATTTCGGACACAAAGTGACCATTATCATTTGTGTTCGAAATATGCATTTGGTAATTCAAAAAAATATGAAGAAATATTTTCAGTGCTTTATTCATCAAATTAATTTGATCTTCACGTAACTCAATGAACCAGTTTATATAATATTCAATAATAAAAATATATTAGTCCTTTACTTTGTAGAAAATTCACTAATAATTAGAAAAGTTTTTTCTAATTATTAGTATATAAGATTTGTTCATCGGCTATCGACCATAGGTCTTTCCGCATGTGTTTTTTCTTTTTATTAGGCATTAAATCCTTGTCATTGTTTGAGAGATCATGATTGCCAACCGCCTTTTCAAGTTCTTGTCTAAACCCTTGGGTACATTTGATGAGTGAGACTCGTCATCTGCTTACTTGGGCGAAGTTACGGTTGACGGGTCTGACTCGTCATCTGAATTTAAGAGGCAGGAGTTGATCGCAAACAATTGCCTGGGGTTTGTATATGACACCCTACAGTTGCAAATAAGGTAAATTCCAATTATCTTTATTATTACCCCTGTGTATTTGTGGTTTTCAGTAACTCAGGATGAAATGAAAGAATATGTTGCATTATGTATTATTATCTCAAGTAAAAAATATAAATTTTGTTCATATTGGTCACAAAGAAGTATTATAAACTAAATTTTGCAGCCACTATGTCACGCGATAGGTTTTTTGATATCTGAAGATTCCTTCACTTTACAGGCAACAAAAAATTTGATAAAAATGATATAATTAGGAAGATTAGAAATCTACTTGATTATCTGAATAATACATTCAAAAATCTATACTTTAGAGACCGCAGTATCACTAGATGAATGTCTCATTAAAATTAAACTTGTTGAATTATATTTAGCTCAATCCATTAAAAAAAGCACAATTCGGAATAAATATCTATAGACTTTGCGAGTCTTTATCAGTATATTAACTGATGAGGCTGTTATATGTTGAAAATTCATATTCACTTGTTTGGTTGTTGAAGTAAAACACTTAATTTTTCAAACCACTTTATTATTGCTTTTTTGTGTTTTACTTCAACAACCAAACAAGTCTTCATCAGGTTATTCCATGTCTTTTAAAATCTAGGGTGGCGTAGATAAATTACCGGGAATTGATATACCGGCGTCTGAGAGTATTATCCTAGAAGAAGAAGAGAAGGCTACCTACATAATGTTAACAATTGGTATTCGTTTCCAAAATATTTAAAATTACTAGCATAAAATACAAATGTAGTTGGAACTGCGCAAAAGAACAGAAAACTAATGCCAAAAGAGCTTGCTTCCCACAAACTAAGAAAACGAGAAGCCTAATTATTATCATCTCATGGTTTTTTAGCAAAAAGATGGAAAGATAAAAAAGATGTATACATGCCTTCTACAAAAAAAAACGAAAAAAAGAAAGGTGACAAAATTATCAAACCATCATGCTTTGTCGAATATAATACAGATATGGGAGGCATTGATAAATAGGACCAATTGTTACCGTGCTCTCCAAATAAAATTTATTACTTTTACGTATTAATCCATATAGCAACAAATTAAATCCGTTATATATGCATAAATATCTACAAATAATTTAGTACTTAAGAGTCTAAATTAGTTAGTAATTCGAGCGTAATTGATATTATGAAATCATGAAATATATTCGTGTAAGTATTATAGAAGAAAATTATGTTTAGGGATAACGTTTTTGTTTCTGGGAATGTATAATGAATTTATGATTTGAAAATGGGAGGAGATGATTTTAGGGACGTCGAATTTTAGTTAGCACTCTAAGTGCTGATCGTCAATCTGAATAGGCAAGTAAAGTACAGCAGATCATTTTGTAGATGTAAGTGATTGTAAATTTATACCTTGATTTTTGTAGGTTAGGTCGATCCGAGGATTAATCCTCAATTTCGGATTAATTCGCGACTATTAGTATGGCTATAAATGGCGTATAAAATTAAATGCTAATAAAACCACACCTCCCTTTCACAAAATTACTGCAACATCTCCTAAAATCAAAATCCACCATATCCAAAAATATCGACTGTAAACTTGCCCTTGGATAACAATTCGCAGGAAAACCCTATAATATATCCCTTATCAACAAATTTTATATCCCCCAAAAACCAAAATTCTTTGAAAATACAAATGTCCTACTAGAATAATTCACGAATTCATTATAACGCATCTAAACAGTACTAGCATTCAATTTTAACTTAATTACTTTCATTTGACAGAGCAGTAAGACCTATGGTCGATAGCCGAGACTCTGATGTACCAACCACACTTAGCCAGAATAAAATGTAAAAACAAAACACAATGTAAAAGTTACTGAAATAAGAAAATTGTGAAAACCTCGAACCAAATAGCTAGAAAATGCCGATAAAAATTCTAAAAATCTAAAATATAAACCATTGAAATATACTTGAAGGATAAAATATAGTATAATTCTTTGTTCCCTTTAATTAATCTAAAATAATTTGCTTAGAAATGTCGATAAGATGAATTATGAAAATTCTAAAAAGTAAATATCTTGAAAACTTTTTTTTATAGAAAACTCTAATAATTGAGGCAAAGGGTGCTAAATTCGAATAATCTCGCTAATGTAGCGATTATATATAGCAAAAAAACTGACTAACGAAAAAAATATGGATTAAAAACTATTCATAAATATAAGTTTCTAAAAAAACTCCAAAAAATAAAACCGGAGGTGTCAGGATATTCGAAAAATATAGAAATTTTTGTTTCGTTAAAGAAGAAAATTGTTGGAAAGTGTTTTTAAAAATATAAAAAATAAAACCTGCTTAAGGCATTTCTAAAAAAAACTCGTAGAATATTAGACTAGAAGAATTGCAATGTTTGAAAACTTTAAAAATGTATTATATGTTTAATCAAAATTTTCACACAACTTTAATAAAATGAATTTAAAGCTGCTCGAAAACTCCAAAAATCTAAAAATTAGCTTCGAGCTGTAGAGGAACTAGCTGGAAAGTGCTGATAAATTTAATCAACATTATTCTGTAGAATTCTGTTAATATAAAATATAAATTATTAAAATATACAACAAAATGAGTTCAAAGAAAATTTTAACGATTTGAAAATTGTAATTCTATTTTCTGGAAAATGCCGATGGAATATAGATACTTGAAAAACAACCAAAATGTGCCAACAAATTGAGGTTAGAGATGTTAATAAAATATAATAAGTTGTGTTAAATGGAAAAAGAAATTTCTGGATTAAAATAATGAAAGAAATACCAATTGAAAATAATGGTTTTGAAAAATGGTGATAAAATTAAAACAATAAATCATTCTAAAAATCTTGAGTTAAGTGAGGAGTTATATTAGAAAATTTGAAACAGCTATAAATTTTTGTTCAGTTTAAGAAGAAATTTTTGAAAAGTGTCTAAAAAATAAAACAAGAAAATGCTGGAAAACTTTACAAATTAAAAAAAATAGTGTGCCGAAAAATACTTGAAAATTTCTATTTAAAAATCCTACAAATTTTATTGGAAAATGTGAAGAATCTATAAAGTTTCTTGATTAGAACTAAAATACACTTGCTTTATTTCTTCTGTTTCATAGAAACAAACCAAGTGTTTTTTAGTTCTAATCAAGATACTTCAAATATGTTTCGCCCTGGGTTAAGTGAGCAATTAATTAAATATCTAGAGTTTCATTTAGAAAAAAAAATAAATTTATGAAGAAAATTCTAATAAAATTAAATAAGAAGTACTGGATTGATGAGGCTGTTACTTGTTGAAACTCCATTTCACTTAATAAAATACAGTGTATGGCTTCAAAAACGTGAAGAAGCCAATTGAGGTGAAACATTGTTGTAGAATAATGAAAACGTTTTTGAAACCACATACCGCGCCAGTAATTTATTAAGGAAATAAGAAAAACTGGAGGAAAACAATTATAAAAGTACGAACAAGTACTTAAAATATCAGAAAAACTTAAAATAATACTTTTGAATCCAATAGAAATTGAAGCCATGTCTAGTTTCAAGATACACATTTTTAAGAAGTTGCGATACTTTCAGGGATATAGAAAATACAATAAACATAGAATTAGCAAAATCAATTCTAATTGATTTAAAAATCTACAATCAGTTTAACCTTTTTAATTTTCAAATGTTTTACCGAAATCTATTAATTTTTCCAAATCATTTTATTAAATTCACCAGACAGATTCCACAGTAAAACTTATACTTTATGTTAATTTTACTTGCAAAAATGATTTCTGCTTGTCAAAAGTTATTCGATGATTTGCTTGTTTATTATTACCTATCTTTTTGTATACAAATAAAATTTTATCATTAAATTAACTGATAAATATAAAATTCACTGTTAGGTGTTCTAACTAAAACACAAACTTTCAAAGAGTATGCTTTTATTTTCCCGCAACAATTGTTTCGCCACACTGTGGCTTCTTCAGGCGAAGAATTCTAACTCAAGATTTTTAGAATGATTTATTGTTTTAATTTTATCACCATTTTTCAAAACCATTATTTTCAATTGGTATTTCTTTCATTATTTTAATCCAGAAATTTCTTTTTTAATTTAACACAACTTATTATATTTTATTAACATCTCTAACCTCAATTTGTTGGCACATTTTGGTTGTTTTTCAAGTATCTATATTCCATCGGCATTTTCCAGAAAATAGAATTACAAATAAAATTTTATCAATAAATTAACTGATAAATATTAAATTCACTGTTAGGTGTTCTAATTAAAACACAAACTTTCAAAGAGTATGCTTTTATTTTTCCGCAACAATTGTTTCGCCACACTGTGGCTTCTTCAGGCGAAGAATTCTTCTTCTTCTTGTTGCGAAAAAATAAAAGCATACTCTTTGAAAGTTTGTGTTTTAATTAGAACACCTAACAGTCAATTCAAAATGGACTTTCAACAATTAAAAGCCAATACAATCAAATTATGATAAATATTATATTGACAAATTTATCCTAGGAAAGCAGTAATAGAATAATGTATTTTGTTATAGCAATAGAATTTGTAATATATCAGTATAGTATGGAACATACAACAAGTTTAACGATAATGATTTAAATATCTCTATTATGCTTAATACGAGCTGTAATAATTCCATTTCATTAAAACACCGACGTTTCTTTAAATTCCAACCTCGCCCTCGCCGGTCTGAAATTAAACTGATAATCAAGACAAAATTAATTTGCGATAATTATGAGTCTCAGAAGTAAGTTTCCCGTAAGACGACACAAGTTATACGTGCATCTGGCTAAAGTCAGCTAAAACTTTGCGTCGACTGTCCTGAGCCCTGGTGCATTTATGTTAGTAATTTCTTTGGGCAGTTGTGTAAGTAATATTCCATTAGAGACATCAAATTTAATTACACTCGAAATTTAATTCGTTATAATGAATGCGCGCGCGAGGGCGCTCCTGTACGGCCTAGACTACGGGGAAGGGTTCCAAAAATTCGCCTAATGAAAACATCAGACATCAAAAGCTGTACGTTTTATCATTAATTTCAACATTTAGCATTGATGAATTTTACATCGCGATGCTCCTAGGATTTGCCCGAATTCCTTTTAATCATTAATTAAGACGCTTAAGCGAATGCTATTTGATTACGAATTGAGAAATGCAATTACAATTGTGCAGGCGTCTTATTCGTTATCTTTATTCATTCATTTTATATAAATGGCAATAATACGAATGATATTTTATTAATAATTTTATATTTATAAATTTACAATATCCATGACATTACTAATTCTCTTAAAATGTTTTTGTTTGTAGTGTTTCAAAGTAATTCAAATTTAAAAAAAGTAATGTAAATTAAATTAAATTAATGATGTAAAAATACATATTATACTCTATTTTCCAAGTTATATAAAACTATAGCGCAAAGCGAAAAATAATGCAGCAAACTTTCGTAGGACACATAAAATCACAAAAAGTATCAAGTTATAAAAAAATAGGAATTCAAAGAAAATCTTTTCGTAAACAGAGATAGTAGTTGTAACACTAGTGATATTTGTAGTCCTTCCAATGAGTTATTTGTGTGTAAATTATTTATTTTAAAAAATCGCCTCGTCCTATATCTTGAACAAAGTCAGGTTAGACAGGATAAAAAATATAAGGATCCTTATAACATGTCGCGATATAAAGCACAAGTAACGCTCACTTCTTGACCAGATCCATTATTTTTTAAATAGTATGGTCCAACTAATCGTTTAGTTTTAGTTCATAATTTTAAGAATTTTAATGTTAATGACGCCTCTGTTTTTCAAAATTAAAATTGCAGCAAATTTGATGATTAACTAAACCATCAAGTTAAAATTGTTATTTTATCCGTCAAAAATGATTTTGTTTGAATAATCAATTACCACTTTTTGGTGTTCAGTAATCCATTCAATAAACAATTTTCTCTTTGTTTTGTTATCAGGATTTAGTTTTTGTACCATTTGAATTTTGTAAGCATGCAGACATTTAAAGAGAATACCTTGTAGGAACTTTCTTAAAACTTTTTTTTGCACGATGGCTTATTGATGATCCTGGATTTTTATGAAAACTCTCACGCGGTGCTTTAAATTGGCATTTAACTATTTTGACATCATTAATTGATCCATTTTACCACACTATTTCAATTTCTCTCTTCACAGCTGAAGCTAAATCAATATTTGGACCAAATTAATTATTTTTATATATTGTTCAACAGTAAAAAGCTTTGTTCTATCATGTAATTTATACTAATTCTTATCAATAAGCTTAAAAGTGCTTTTTATGTTGCGCTAACTTTGAGATACTCTTTATTTATATATATAAAATTATTGAATTGTGGTAACTCAATAATTGTTGCGGATCACTTTCCACGTAGAAGTAAATATAAAACTTTTGGAGGTAACTCGTTAATACCGCAATATGCTATCATAATCTATTAAGTTTTTTAATAGATGTAGATCTAGAAGATAATAATATAATTTTTTTAAATGCTAAATTTTAAGTAGAAATAAAACATAAAACATGATTTTTGACACAACACAGCTTAATATCCCAAAACTGTCAAAATATTCAAAATATCAATATATAAAGGAAATTCAGTAATTATGTCACCAAAGTGTCACAAAAGATATAAAAAAATAATAATATAAAAAGCAGTTTTATTTTTCGACAAAGTCTCCACCATAAAATTCTTTGGGCTCTCATCGGAACCACATGCGTACCTCTTATTGAAGATCGTGAAATATTTGCCGCCAAAATGCCTTTTGAGTGGACTAAACAGATGATAGTCGTTTGGGACTAGGTCGGGACTGTAAGCCGGAAGTTCAAGAAGTGGTGGTAACTTCTTGAACTTCAATTTTCTCTTGGGTCAATCGGGCGGTATGCGGGCTATCATTATCGTGATGCAGCAATATTCCCCCGTCAGTAGTCCTGAAGGTTTTGTAAGAATTGCATTACTAAGCAACAACAAAACACTACAGTACGTTTCAGCATTAACATTCTCACCTCTATTCTGGAAATGGGCTAAGAGCACTCCTTGAGAATCCCAAAACACGGTAAACATAATCTTACCAACTGAGGACACAACCTTGAATTTCTTTTGTAGGTGAAGAAGGATGTTTTCGTTGCATTGAATCACGCTTTGTTTCGGGTTAGTAGTGATACACCCGTGATTCATCACCAGTAATAATCCTGTTAAGGATGTTCTTCCCTGAGTCAGTTCTCTAGATACACACCGTGCGCAAACTTTCCAGAAATTCGAACGATCGTGTAACATTTCACAGACCAAACTACAAGAACACCCTATTGCAGTTGCTATACTGCTTATTGTTACGTTACCTGTCAGTTCGAACAATATTGTCCACCCGTCGAATTGTTGAATCTGTCGCAATCTGAACGAGGCGGCCAGTTCGATGTTCGTCAGCAATTTTTAAGCACTCTTGTGAGAATTTCTCGACCCAGTTGTACACTGCGTATACAAACATTGTTCATCTTAAACAGAAGACATTTTCTTATGGATATGATTTGCAGGGAGTTCTTTTGCCCAGAAAAAAGAGCACAACAGCATGCTACTCTTCCACAGTGTACACTCTTCGAGCACGATCACCATTTAAACACTGACTACACATGCGCACGGCAACTATCACTTGAGTATCATAAAGCAGGATTGTACTATTACCTATTGACAAATAGAGAAATAATTAACTGCTTTTTTTGCAACTTTTTCGCATCATGTTGTCGCTTAAATAACTGAATTTAGCTCGTACTTTAAGTTCTTGGCATTTTTTTTCCATAAACATCTTGACTTCAATATTGCCAAATTTTTTGTCGTTCTAAAAATTGTTAAACACAGAAAACAATTCAAAAAGTGTAGAATTGTAAGCTATTTTGTATATTAAAATCGTAAATTTATTCAAAACTGTCTGTTTTTCAAATTTGTTTGTGGTTCTGAAAATCAATGGATGTGTTAGATGTTTCTCATGTGTTGATAGTAGATATAAGGTATTAAGTGTTTAAAGTACTGGGGCTGAAAATAAAATTTTGCTTTTTTTTTAAAATGATGGCTGTCCAAAACCAATATTATTATTCAACAGTACAGGCGTAAATAATGTTTTTATATGTCTGTCTAAAACCAGTTTTATCAGTTGGTAATTTCATCAGGTCCACTGGGCTGAATCAGAAACAATTTCGTGAGTTGGTTGAAGAGATTGGGGAAAATGACTTACCATAACATCCCACAGCACATTAGCACAATTGCGAAAAGTCTTTTAGCTCTTTCTTAACTTTAAGCAATGATCGAAATGTTTTGAATGAAAACATTGCCTTTTTGCCGAAACCGAATATAGAAAATGGCTTTGGAAATTTTCTCATTTTATGAAAATTTGACAAAAGATATGATTTATGCAATATCTTATCGGCAGAACTACAATTACGTAAAACGTATTTCGCAGATTCACTAATGAGACAATTTTTCAATTAAAGCTTTCACTACCTTGAAAAATATGACTGTCGTTTTTTAGACTTGAAGCCATATCCTTGGACGTTTAAATTTGTTTAACATTAAGTGTTTTAGAATCTATTTATTTATGTAGGAAATCATTCTCTAGAATGAATTCCTTATGTATATTTTTAGATATAATTAATCGATGAGCAATCTTTATTTGGCACATCAATGTCAGTGAAGAATTAAAATGACATAAGTCTGGATAGTATTTAATACGAGAGGGTTATTAAAATGAAAACACTCGTTGTGTGCCATAATTTTGTTGACAGATTTCTGACCGTGTTGTAGTTATTATACTCATTTTCAAATACTAAAATAAAAGGTGTAAAATTTCAATATAACTTCCTGGTGGTTGTTTACGACTAATTTACCCTCTTTAATTGCCCGCTTGATCTGTAATCCTTATAATAGGTTAAATTTTAATCAATTTTCTCTCATTTGTATCGGCTTTATTTTTATTGGCTGGTGGTTCTTTTCGATCCCTATTTGTTGATTATAATATAAAATCTAATATTTATTTTTTTATGTTTTTCTAGTTGTTTTTTTAAAAGTTCTTCAAGATTGGTATATTTAAATAACATCGCAATTTTGGAAGTCTAATTTTTATTATTTGTGCAGTTTGTTGTTAATTACTAAAATCCCTAGGTTTTGTTTGTTCACTTTGATTTTGTGCTATCGAGTTTTTACCGACCTTGTTGCTTGTATTGCCGGTATATTTACCTGCGCAGATGTTTTTCTGATGTTATCTATTCAGTTAGTTGGATATTAATTTATTTGATTTCCTTCTTATAATTTTAGAAACAATATTATCATATCCATTGTTTGTAGCTATTTATTTATTTATTTTTATTATGGCTAATTCTTCGTTAATGAGTATGTTTAAAAGTCGATGGTAGGATAACTAGAATGCTGCTAGTTGTAGGGATTGGTGGAAATCGGGTTATTTAAGGTTATTTGTCGTGGTCGTGTCTTCTATATTAATGTATTACTCTTTCTGGTGGTCGAGATATCCATAAAATGGAACTTATTATCTTCTTAAGATTTCTCCAAGAATAAAAACCTTGATAGACATGTCAGACATGTCATGAAAAAATTTTACAAAAAAAATATAAAAACGATTTCGAAACTCTAGCCATTGATACCGAAATTGCTTTACAATATTTAGATTCCGAATCCGAGATACAGAAGCCGAGCCTAACCAAGTATTTTAAAGATTTCCACCGAATTAAGCATGTACCAAGTCCTAAAGCGTGGAAAACTATCAAGGCTATTAAATCCAAATTAAAAAACGAACACCTATTGCAAAACCAAACAATGACAACACAATTGCCAACCTTGAAAGAGAATATAACGTCTCAAAAGGAAATAATTTCTTGGATATTAATATTTAAGAAAAAAGGACCCCACCAATAAATTTTAAAACCAAATAAATGAAAACATAAAAAATGTACATAATTGGCCCTAAGAAAGATGTTCCGATACAAAGCAATGAATTCAAGTTCTTCGTCTTGTACGGCTTAATTAAAATTCACAAACTGAACTTTCCTAGTGCCAATATACAAAATAGGTCACTTTCTAAACTCGTACCTATCGTAACTTTTCCAATGTAGATCAAAGATCTTTGTCAAAAATTCGGTAGAATTTTTAAAAAGAACAAAGGACCTGGAATTACCACAAAACCTGTGCCTTAGTGTCCGTTGTTTTCTAGATTTTCTTCCGTCAATACTCATGAAAGAAATTAAAACAATCGTACGACAATAAATAGTAGAAGCAAAACACCCAAACCCAGAAGAAATATTTAGATTAATCGACACATACCTCAACTAAAACTATAAAATGTTCATGGCGATTAAGTGAAATTCACTTTGTTGGTATCATACACGGTTTTTATAATTAGTGACGGGTTTTAACCATTACATGGTCATTTTCAAACTACCATTTGAAATGTAGTTCCATTTATCGTCCTGTTTTTCAAAAATGTATCACAAAGTATGGGCTTCATGCATCAACTATATTATTTAAAGTTCAATAATAATAATAATAATATGCCTATTACGGTAACCACCACAATTTTACAAGTAAATATACATAAAATAGAATTTGAGAGAGCATTTACAGGAATATAAGAAATAAAATTAAGATTTAAACTATAACCAAAATTAAAATTAAACTATTTTAAAATTATATAATTATACTATTATAATACATTTATCTAAGTGAATCAAATTATTTATGAATTTTCAATTTTCTTCTATCCAATAATCTTTTAATAAAAGAATATGATTCCCTAAACAAATTAAACCACGGGTTATTACAATAGGTGTTAGCAAAGCTCATCAGGCTAGTGACTGAGTTACGAGTATGAGCTGCAGTTCGTTAGGTATCTAGGTGATAGATCTTATTTGTGCCCGTTAACCTCTGTGGGATGTGAAATGATAATTGCCCCAGGAGATTTGGCGAATCCAGCATTCCATACAATAGACAGTGAAGAATACTCAAATCAGCTATAATCTTACGTTCCTCCAATTTCTTTAAACTGAGGTTAATTCTTACGGCTGAATATTTACCCTGAATATGATTCAACCCCTCCTTATATTTAATGCAGCGTAAGAATTTTTTCTGAACCGCTTCCAAGCGAGAGATGTTGACGAATGAATATGGAATCCATTCATTTGAAACATATTTGAGGTGATAACAAACTAAGGAACAATAAAGTATTTTCAACATTAAAACTTTTTATAATATCCCCATATGTACAAGGCCTTCTTACAAACATTTACGACATAAGTCGTAAACGAGAGTGTACAATCAAACTTAATACCTATTCAATAGTTTCAACTTTAACTAATTTTGTGGAATTGATGGAATAAGTAAAATCAATAGAGTTTTGACATCTCGTTATCGATATAGGACAGCATTTATCTACATTAAGATAAGCTATCTTTATTGTACCACTAGTTTAAGTTGGAAATATCCCCCTGCATAGATGAGCAATCATTGTACGGGTTAACTATTTTATAAATTAAATAGTTACAATGCTTAATGGTACCTTTCAGATCATTTTTAAAAAGAATAAATAGAATAGGGCCACAATGGGACCCCTGTGGCACACCTGAAGATACAGTAATGGGATCCGATATATAGTTATACGGACATGCTGTATACGACCTACAAGAAATGAAGATAACCAATTTTAGAGTACTAAGCAGAGGTCATATGAACCCAATTGACAAGTAATAGGCCAATGTCAACGCTATCGAACGCTTTGGAAAAATCCGTACAACCTGTGTCTATTTGGGAGTCTAAGGCATTTGATATATATTGCTTATATTTCAACAAGCTAGAGGTAGTGGAACGGTTGATTACGAAACCATGTTGATTATCGCAAACTATTTCGTAATAACGGACTGTTTTATTGTATTCTATAATTTGGAAACTAGATACCTAAGGACAGATTTACATATCAGAGTGACAAAAATGCAAAAATTTAGAGAATAAGTTATGAATTGGACGACAAAATGAATAAATACAATTCTGAAGAAACTAGCTAGACACTTGATCTAGCCCATTGGCATGCGATGGCTTTAGTCTAATTATTGCATTAAATACCCCTTACAGCGAAACTGTTAGATGACTATCTAATTGGAAAATGGGTTAACAATATCTGATCCATTGGTACAAAAATAGGGACTTGTGGCAGCCCTCCGACTACACCAGAAGAAGAAAACACTGCCGGGGGACTGGACAGGACACTTAGAAATACTGCAGCAAATCTACCCCGCCCTTCTGTCCAAACCAACGGGCATTATGCCCAGGGAGCTCGAATTGGAATTACCGTTTCAGGTGTCAATCGATGACCCCAAAACGGCTCTGATGAGAGTCAAGGAATTTGGACGACGAATATCAGCCTGGTACACGGATTGTGCCAAGAATACCAAAGGTACTGGAATGGGCATTTATGGCCCTAACCAAAACCTGAGGAGCTTCATGGCTCTGGGTACGAAGCCTCCGATTTCGCAAGCGGAAGCGATTGCAATTGATATGTGCGCTAGAGAATGCATGGACAGGCACTTAAATGGCGCGCATATATACATCTGCTCAGACAGCCAAGCCGCATTAAAGGCCATTCGACCCTATAGTCACGGCTCATGTCGGTCCCAGGGCACGGGGATATTAAAGGCAACGCAGTGGCCGATGAACTCGCAAAAAGAGGTGCAAATGCCACTCCTATAAGACCAGAGCCGTTTAGTGGACTCCCCATGGCGCACAGAAGAGAGGCGGTGCAAAAATGGAAAGAAGAGAGAAGACGCAAGCATTGGGACAATGTACCAGGTCTACGTCAATCAAAACGACTCATGTAACTCGATCACAGCCACAAGGTACTTGAACTAAGAACGAGCTAAGAACTTTCACCGGACTCATGACAGGGCACTGTGCCCTCCGATACCATTTGTGGAAAATGGGAAAGGAGGAAAGTGGAAACTGTAGATTATGTGATTCGGCATATGAAACTACCAAGCACATACTATGCACTTGTGTCGCAATTTCTCACCAGCATCTTTCACACTTCGGAAGGGACCGACAATCCCACGAAGAGGTGAGCAATATCACCCCCAAGAAAGTTACCAGGTTCACGGAGGACGTGGGACTGATTGGAAAGTGATTGGTTAAGGGTAGAACAATAGATCTTTTAGGTCGCAGTTCAAGAGAGGCTAACACACCTCATTAGTATCCTATTTTACCTATAACATATCTGATCCATTGTTAGAATTTATATTATCATACCTCATCTGGCTTGTATAACCATTTTCTTTCTTAAGTTGTTTAGCATACGGCCAGAATTTTGGATACCTTAGATAATTGTAACATGTTTTGCTTAGTTTTCTGCACTCATCGCGAAATTAACAATAGTCACCATATAGACCCTGTTGTTTGTAATTCATAGTTTTCTAGCTTAAAAAGTAAACATATTAAATGCACCACCAATGGGAACCTCCATGTTGTAAATATGGTGATGGGACCTGGTTGGGTAGAGATTTTTATCAGCAAGGGATACAATAACATTAGATGTAATAGAGAAGCAAAGATCTAAGTATACACCACAACAGTTTAATAATTAAAACTGTTTAATAATGTTAAGTTGACCACATGCTGCATTACCTGTCTTAAATTATGGGAGGTTATATTCTCCAAAAATTATAAAATGGTTAAATTTAGTATGTTTAGCGATATCTTCAGTAGTATTGCAGTGACATGCATATTTTTAATAGACGAACCCGGTTTTATATAAACTCCACCAATAATGTAAGTTATATCTTTTGTTTTTAATAAAATAAATAATTGCTCTATTGAATTACCACTGGATATATGGGATGATATTAAATGTTTTTTTACGGCGATCAAAATTCCACCGCCACATCTCCATCCATAAAGCGGTTTGATCTATAAATAACATAGTTCATTACATTACAAATATTTTTATATAACCATGTTTCAATTTTAATAGTAGTAGTAGTAACATGTATTTATTGACAAATTTTGTACATATTTACATTAACATGATGAATAATGAATGATGTGTTAATGTATTAATCTGTCAAAAGGCAGAGGTCTTTCTGCCTTGTCAAATCAAAAATGGTAGAATGTGGGTTTTCAAATTTAGGGATTATGTTTGGGTTTCTAGGAAGACAGTATAGGGATAATATGTGAAAATTAAAAGGATTTTTAGAGAATTTTTCTGATAGAAATCGAAGACGTTCTTGGATGGGGATAACTAAAGTAGTATCATATAGGAGCTGATTTGAGGGATTGTGTAGAGGATTAAGAGGATGACGGAGTTTTGTTAGGGTACGAAGGGATGCTCGCTCGCTAACTTCAATATTACGGGAGATTCAATATTACGGCAGATCATCTTGTAAATTTTTACTGCGGTTCTGGTATTAATACCATTGTTTATGTAAGTTAAATTTCTAAAGCATTTTGCCCTAGAAGTAATTTTGCTTTTTGTTATGGCTGTATGTTTTTCAAAATTAATTTTTTGATCTATGGTTATGCCCAAGTACTTAATGGAAACTGAGGTAGGGATCGCAGTTTTGGAAATATGGACTTTGTCAGGTGAATTATTGCTGCGGTGATAAGGGATTAGGAGCTGTGATTTGCGGGGATTGATTTTAATGCGACATTTTGCAAACCATCGTTGAAGGGAGTCAATAAGCTCTTGGAGGAATTGGAGGGCTTTTGGTAGTGTGAGAGCATGTGAGATTAGGGCAGTGTCATCTGTAAATTGCAGGAGGTATTTGGATGGATTAAAGTAGAGAGGATCAGGGTTGTAGATATCAGCACAAAAAATGTTATATAACAGAGGTGAGAGAGGAGAGCCTTGAGGGAGTCCTTGTTCAGGAGTAAATGGAGACGAGAATGAATTATGGATTTTGATTTCTTTAATAGTAATATCGTAGTTTTTCCGATTTACACTAATTAGGACATAATTTATTTTTGTTATGATACCAACACTGTTGTGGTAATAAATAAACGATTATTATTCTTGATCAAGTAAGATACGCCATTGCGATGTACAATGCGTAAGTTTGTTACACCGTTTAATAATAAATATTACATATAAATCGAGGTATAGCCCCTGTCACCGCTAATTGCAGAAGTCATGAAATATTTCGAAGAAAACTTAAGGTTGAATGTCTTACTTTCATGCAGATTTGTCGATGATATATTTTGATTTGAATGGGCACTAGACATCTAGACACTTTAATAAATCAAATCAATCAGTTGAACCACAGGATTAAATTTATGATGGAAGTAGAAGAGGAGAATAAGGTGAACTTCTTGGACTACCAAAATTACAGTAATAATATTTATAGTAGTATGTATTTTAGATTAATTTTAGAAGAGAACCAAAGCAAACAATAAACAATAAACAATAAACATACATGATATACAGAAAGCCGACAGATAAAGAAATTAATTCCCACCAATCCATATAGATCAAACTAGCAGCATTCAACTTTACATCCACCGACTTTTAAAGATAACCATGAATGTAGAAGATATCGAAAAAGAATTAGCGATCATAAAAACCATAGACACAAATAACGGACATAATAAATAATTCATTCATTTTATTTATTAATTTTTACTTTACAATATCCTGTTAAAATAAGGTAAACAAAATTAAGATATATACATTAAAAATTACAAAAATTTAGGTCACAGGATTTGCGGGCCGAGTGCACCATGTGTTCTTCCACTCAGGGCTTTTTTGCTGCAGATCAAAAAATTCATTCTGAGTAAAGTAATTTTTAGCATTTAGGTAATATATTCACCATTACTGGCATATTTATGTCCATTAATAAAAAAATAATCAAATAAATTAATATCCAATCACCTTTAAAAGGGAATGAACAAAGCCGTCCAAATACTATATACTTTGAAGTTACATAAATTTACAGGCCATACAAGTATTAGGATCAAAAGTAACAGAAAATAACCAATTATTGCAATCCAGGTGAACCAACAAAACCTATGGAGCTTAGTAATTAACAAAAAAACTGGGCTAACAAGACTCCATACTCGAAAGCGGCGTATATCACAGATTGATTAATGCCATTTATGCAAGCTAAACTGAAGGAACTTTTATAACATAGCTAGAATAATAATAAACAAACAGGGATCATAGAATATTCACCACAAAAAAAAAACAAACGAAAAAATAAAGCAATGTGTATTGAAGAAAAGGGACTAACATTAAACCTATTAGAGGAATTAAAGATCAATCAGATAATTAAAGAGAAACTAGGAAATATCACTGCTAGGACCACTAATGATGTATTCTTTTGTAATTATTACTATAATATTAAATCGTCTACTTTAGTATTAAGTTAGCACTCGTTTCTAAATGATTGTAATAACTTGAAACACATGTTAAAAAACTATCGATAAACATATGGGATACAAAAAATTATTAAGGCATTAGGATGTCTTTGATATTTAGTTAGTAGTGTTTTAGATTGTGAATGATTAAAAAATAGTTAATAATCCTTAATTGAGAATCAGTTACAAATCGAAGGATTATATTAGTGGCTAATAATAATTATGTCAAATTTAATCAATGAACCAAATAATTTCATTAACGCTTCACACTAATGTGAATGTAATGGTATTAATTAAGGTTATTAAATATTATTTCATTATACTACAATTTAGTTCGCCTTAATAATTACTGAGATTGAATCCTCTTAATTTTCCAAAATAATTCAAAACTCCACGAAATAAATATTTATATATTATTCCCTACAAGTGTCTCAATGCATGATGATTATTGCAATTTTATTGATATAATTTTAGTTCCATTAATCTAGCAATCAAGATTAATTCAGTTTAGCCGGATGTGGAAATTTCGATAATGATTATTGCATAAAATTATATACCCTGCCGGGGCTAATTGCCTTTTAATTAATATTTTTTGGTAGCTAGATTGGCGATTAATATGATGGAGGAGGACACGGTGTGTCACCTCGGAATTTAGGAATCGTGCGCCGCTGAAGTGCACCGAGTCACGAAAGCCATTTCACTATCGCCCACCATGAATCACAATTATAGATATAAATTGATGAAATGCAATTTCCGACTTAATTATATTCCGATTTTAATTCCACTCCTCGTTGGGGAAAAAAAACGGAGATTCCTGTGTGATAACTGTGGGTATTGTGACTAATTACTTTTACCAATTCATTACTTAATGCTAAAGCTTCGTATTATAATTAATTCATATAATTAATAATTAATATTTTATTGATTTTCTTCGTTCACTTTTGAAATATAATTTTCATGAATAACTAAATAAAAAACTCAATTTTTATAATTAAAATATTGTGATTTTTATATGTTATTAAATTTATTATTTATGTATTTATGAGTAATTAATTAAAATATTTTTTAAGGTTAGTAGTAGTAGTGTTTGGCTATCGACCACGTGGTCCTTCAGCCGTGTGATTTATGTATTGTGTGTGTGTGTAAATGAGCTTGTTACTTGTCACTCTAAAGCACGATTAATTTTTCCCAATGGTGAGTGGAACCTGTCACCCATCCAACTACTTTTTAAGGTTATTTGTGTTAATAATTTTAATTAAATTTATAATCTATTTTATCAAGAAAGTTTATCACATTGTTATTTGTTTCTTTCTTTTGACCTAAAATTGGGTAAGTGTGAGTTAATATCGAACGACCCTGGACATTCGCAGGGTGGCATTTAAACTGCCCATTGCATGACGTGTATATCGTGTGTAGTTATTTACAGAACTCTTTGCTAAAATTGTATTTAGTATATCAAAAATCTAATAGCCATAAATTACAGTCATTTCAGCAACGAGCCGAACCGAGCTGATTTTCGACGGTATGGCAACAACCGGCCCTAACGTGCTTTGGCCCATATCATTATCGGAATTATTATTAAAAAATAAATAGCATTAATTTCGGAACTGTTTCTTTAGCAACTAAAAAATTATCTTGATTTATGTGCACCTTGCCCGATGAATTTACTGCAAATGGTTGTTGTTATGGTTATAAATCACACTTTTCAACTGTGCCACTTCTAAATTACAATTGATTTGGAAAAATGCTTACATAAATTGTGTGCATAATAATAATGATATATTTACTCTTGTATTGTAGACATATTTTAAAAAGTTCGTAGTATATATTAAGAAATATTAACGTTTTATTTATAAAGAACAGACCTTAAACTACTTCTACATAGTCACCTTGCAAACTTAAGCATTTGTCGTAACATGTGACAATTTTTTATATTCCAGCTTCATATTCATCCGCCGCTAGTGTATTCAGATGCGTAATCACAGTTTCTTTCTCTCTTTCAATTTTTTTTCCTGTCAATAAGTCCTTGAGTTTTGTTAACAGATGAATTTCTAAAGGAGCTGTCACTTTCATATCTTCAATACAATATACTAATGACACTGACCCAAATTCTCACAAAAAGATGGATACAAACAGCACTATACAAACAAAATCGTGTTATTATTCTCTTATTACGACAACCAATTAAGGTATGCTAAACATAAAACTTTTTTAAAAGATTGTTCTTGTACTAATAACTTTGTCAGCGCGTATAAGACGACATATCAAATTGAACTTCGATGCTCGGTGGGATGAAAATTCAGCCGAAAGAAGGGCCTATACCCGATTGATTATTCTTACTACCACAAAACAAATGACTATAAATGAGTGATGAGGCCATCATAGTACGTTCCCTATATTTTTCTCGAAAACTATGAGGTTTAAGCAAAAAGGCTATTCTTAATATTTTTTTTTTAGATAAATTTTATTTTTTAATTTGACTAAAATATAAAATAATTTCAATTTTAATAATCCTGTAAATAGTGTATTTACACGAAACAGTTCCTTAAGAAAGAATCGCCAAAATTCACGACTGAACTCCTGAACCAAGACAGGAAAATAGTCAAAACATTGTAGGCCTGATAACAGGACACTGCAAGCTCAACAAACATATGAGCAAAATAGGCCTGGTGGAAGCAGCATCATGCAGATTCTGCCTAGAAGAGGACTCGTTCCACATCCTATGCCACTGCGAGGGTCTAGCAAGGATTAGATATCAAAAACTAGGCACTACAAACCCAAGCGCGGAGACTTATACCCAAGCCCTTCTGGCAGGGCTAATAGGACTAATCAAAGAGGCAAAGCTAGAGTTGTTAATCTGAGATAAACAGGGATCCACAATAGACCTGGAAATCTATTTATCTATTTAAAAAAAATGTTATCTATGTTATAAAATTGGAGGGTGGTTAGTGACCACCCACCCACCCAACATAAACATTTGAACTTTAACTAAAAGCTATGATTTAATTTATTTTCGGGCCACACCAACAGTAATGTAGTTGTAGTTTTCAAGAATTTAAAAGTGTCAATGGTTGATGTAAAATTATATATGTGGGGTGGGTGGGTGGCCACTATCCCACCCTCCAATTCATGCAACATCATAAAGATTTTTTTAAATTTATCATTACGTTCAAAGCTTCGCAGACGTTCAAATTTTCAACATTCAAATTTCAACGATTAATGTTTCTTAATTTCTAATTACGTTAGAGTAATAATTTCAGAAATAACTTAAACAAATTCTCGTTTATGGTGTCGTGATTAGAGGGTGGGATAGTGGCCACCCACCCACCCTACATATATAATGAAATTTTAATCACTGACACTGTTTTAGTTTCCAGCATTACAAGACAAAGTATTGTTGATGATGTTGACAAACTTAAGCAGTATTTAAGATTATTTATAAAGTTATATATAAGGTAGGTGGTGACTATCCCACCCTGCAATTACATTATCTAAATTACTGTTTTAATTTACTAATAACATCAATTAAATGAAAGTTGAAACACGGTCAATAATTGCTGTTTAATTGTATATGCAGGGTGGGTGGGTGGCCACTATCCCACCGTCCAATTATCTTTAAGTTCACTCGAATCTAATTTTATAATCGTGTGAATATTGTTTCTATTTATTTCGAAAAAATTTAAACTATGTTATAAGTTTGGAGGGTGTGATGGTGGCCACCCACCCACATACACATACATTTAAACTTCAACTAAAAACTCTGATTTATATTTTTTTTTGTCACACCAACAATAATACTGTTGTGGTTTTCAGAAATTTAAAACAGTGTGTGTGGTTGTAGTAAAATTATATATGTAAGGTGGGTGGCCACTATCGTACCCTCCAATTTTCCAAGTTCGTCCTAATCAACAATTATAAATTTGACTAAAATATAAAATAATTCCAACCTTAATAATCGCGCAAATATTGTTTCTACTTATTTATAAAACTTGTTGTCTATGTTATAAAAATTGGAGGGTGTGATAGTGGCCACCCATCCACCCTACATATACATTTGAACCTCAACTAGAAACTCTGATTTAATTTTTTGGTCACACCAACATTTATACTCGTCAGTTTTCAGGAAACTAAATCAGTGTCAGTAGTTAAAGTAAAACTGTATATGTAGGGTGGGTCAGTGGCCACTATCCCATTCTCCAATTCTTTTAAATTTCTTTACAATTAAAAATTTTAAATTTAACTAAAATATAAAATTATTATAATAAATATTGTATTTATCGATTAAAAACAATGTTTATGTTATAAAATTGGAGGGTCTGATAGTGGACACCCACCCACCCTATATATTTATTTAAAACTGCAACATGAAACTCTGATTTAATTTTTATTTTGGCCAGACTAATAGTAATACAGTTGTAGTTTTGAAGAAACTAAATCCGTGACACTGGTTAAAATTTCATTGTATATGTAGGGTGGGTGGTTGGCCTCTATTCCACCCTCCAATCCATGCAAGATTGCAAAGGTTTTTTTAAATTTATTATTACGTTCAAAGCTATTTAGATCTGTAAATTTTCAACATTTAAATTTCGACGATTATTGTTTTTTAATTTCTAATTACGTTGAAGTAATTAATTTCGGAAATAACTTAAAGAAACTCTGGTTTATAGTGTGGGATAGTGGCCACCCACCCACCCTACATATCCAATGAAACTACAATTACTGACAGCGTTTTAGTTTCGAGCATTATAAGAAAAAAATATGTTAATGGTGTTAATAAACTTAGCTGTGTTTAAAATTATTTGTTAAGTTATATGCAGGGGATGGGGACTATGCGACCTTGCAATTACATTATCTAAATTTCTGTTTTAATTTATTAATGACTAAAGAATAAACGGTGAAAATTTGTAGAAATATTAAGCAAAAGTGCTGGAAAATACTTGGAAATCTTTAACAATTTGGAAGATCTAAATGAAAATTTAAAATGAAATTGCTTAAGAAATCGCAATAAATTAAAACAGAATTTTTGGAAAAATCAAGAAATCTCTAGAAAGTTTTTACAATGTGGAAGAGAAGAGAAATTTTTGGAAAACAAAAAATTAAAAATTTCTGTTTGAAGAAACTTCTAGAAAATAGGGATTCAATTTGCGAGAAATATTGAAAAAGAGATAAATGGCTTTAAAATGCTAAATAAATTCTTAGAGACAGTTTTCGAAATTTGGAAGAGAAATTCTGGAGAAATTCTAAAAATCCAGAATAAACATTGTTAGAAAAAAAAATTCTAAAAAATTCTATGAATCCAGGAATAATTGTTGAAGAATTCTAGAAACCCAGAAAAAAACTTGTAAGAGAATTGGCTAGAAAATTCTTAGCAAAAAGAATATATCTCTAGGAATTTGTAGAAATATTGAAAATAATTGCTAGAAAATTCTAGACATTCTAACAATGTGGAAGAGGACAGAAATTAAAAGAAAATTTTTGATAAATTCAAATTCCTAACAATTTCATTTTTAGAAAAATCAAGAAAATTTTATAAATTTTTAGAAATATTGAAAACAAATGCTAGGAATTTCTAGAAATCATACCAAAAATTCTAAAAATTTTAAAGTTTGGAATAAAAATTACTTTAAAATGCTAAACAAAATTAGAGACAACAAATTATTATTATTATTATTATTATAAGTAAGGAAGAAAATTTAATAAAAAATCTAAAAATCTACAAAAGAAAATGCTGAGAAATTCTTAACCAAATAAAGAGAAATTTCTGGAAATGTCCTCGCAATTTACTGAACATTTGTAGAAATTTTGAAACAAATTGCTGAAAAATGTTTAAAATCTAGAATAATTTTTGATAGAAAACAGAAATTGGAAAGAAGATTTGCTACAAATTGTTAAAAGAAATTTTAGAAATAGCTGAAAAAATTGTCAAAAGCAGAAAAGAAATTGTTGAAAAATTTAAAACGAGCGATATAAATCTTCAATTAATATTTTTTTTTAATTCTAGAAACCTTTAAAAAAACTTCTAAAAAAATTGCTTGATATATGGAAGAAAGTTCTTGGAAATACATTTGTTTGATTTGATTGTTTTTTAAGCAGCAAAATTATCAACGATTAGTATTTAAAGTTAATATGTATATGCAGGGTGGGTGGGTGGCCTCTATTTAACCCTCCAATCAGTAAATCATAAGCGAGGGTTTTAATTAAAAGTTGTAAAATGTAAAGATACATAAGAAATGGTAGTGCTTTCCTTACATTTTTCTCGAAAACAATGAGATTTATATTTTTTATTTTTTATTTTTTTGCAAGTTAAGGACTTTAATAACATATTTTAATAAAACTTGTTCAGTTTTTTAATTCCCTTTAAATTTTATTTGAAAAATTATGTAATATTTTTCAAATTTCGGGTAAACATCAACTTTTGGTTTATGAATGTTCATTAAAAGCTGTTCAGTTCCAGGTTTTAACAAAAAAACTTTATGTTTAAAGTTTCACCTCAAAAGTATCATTCGCACCCACAGACATTCTCATTCACGAAAACAATACTTTCGCTATATATTCAAATAGTGATCTGGCCATCATAGTACTTTCCCTATATTTTACTCAAGAACTATGAGGTTTGCGTAAAAAATTTACTCTTAATAATTTGTTTAATTTTGAATTCTCTACATTTATTTGTTAAATAAATTTCATGTTACTACAATAGTTTATTAGCAATTAGCAAAAAATATCAACTTTTTAAATTTTAATTTTTTTTTTTTCGAAAGTTAGGAATTTTATGAAAAATATGTTTTAATAAAACTTGTTCACTTTCTCATTCCCATTAACTTTTGTTTGAAAAGTTATGTAAAACTTTTTAATTTAGAAAAAATATCGGAAAAAAACAAAAAAAAGGCCTCTAGTAAACATTTACTTCCGGTTTTTAAATGTTCACCAAAAGCTTTTCAGTTCCAGTTTTTAACGATAAAACCTTAAGTTTAAAGTTTCATCTCAGTCGGATCATTCGTTTTTAAGATACAGCGCCCACAGACATTTTCACGCACGAAAACAATACTTCCCCTATATATACTATATAGGGAAAGTAATTAAGAAGACTGATTCCAAAAAAACAAGAGGCTTTACAATGCAAGTGGTAAAACCCAAGATTTCAAAATAAACTACGGCATTTATTCACACAATGTTTTCCTTAAAAATGTAACTTACAAGAGGAAAATCTATCCAAAACACCTCTAAATAGATTAAGAAAATAATATGTCACGTAGTTGTGTATTTAAACTCGCAATGGAATAAATCGTATTTTGAATCTTTCTGGAGGCACTCCCTTTCTGAATACAGTTCTGTTGGCATTTTGTTCCGGCAACTCAAACTATATGTAATTAGATATGATGCACTATTGATCGAATTCGAGTATAATTAGGTAAATTGTTAGGCTGCGGCTTGAGCCGAGAACTGCACTCTCGCACTATTATTATCACGTTCGTGGCATTCTATTCCTTTATGTTTCCAGCATGCACGCACCCAGTAACAGTTGGTTATGGCACTCAAGCATTTCAAACACACGGAATGTCCAAATAACTTCCACCGCATAAAATAAATCAACCGAGAAAGAAAAAAAAAGGCAACGCTGAAATATATCACTGTGGCTACACTAAATCAATAAATTGGATCGTTTTGGATTCCGTAAGAGATTAGAACTACCACACTTTTTTTTTGTATCAATTATGTAATTAGTAATTAAAAAATATGTAATTATTAAAATACATACATGTCTTTAAAATTTAAAATATTATACACTAGAAAATAATTGAAGGAATTAAATATATACTCTTCAAATTTCAATTCTCACTATATTATAGTTGTCTTATAGTACTAAATGATTTACATTAAATATTGTTTGTTTCATAAAAATAGTATAAATTTAATTTACAATTCATATTTTAATTTTAATATGTAACTGTCAAATAAATTGGCAATAAAGTATAGCATTCTGCTTTAAATCTGTAACATCTTAATGAATCTCAAGGATCTCATTAAAGCGTAAATGTAAATATTATATTGCAAAAACAAATAAATAATAGCGTGAAGTACACACGACACGTTCATTAAAGCGTAATAGTAAGAAAAATATAAATAAAACATTCAGCATTCGAAAATTTAATAATGCGCATATTGAGCGCTATTACTAACGACAAATTATCATAATACAACTCCAGTATAAAGGTAACCGACCCCCTGTCGTATGCAGTAATTGCATGAATAAATTGAATATTAATGCCATTGATAGGGCGGACGAAGACTTCCGAAAACTAAATCGGAAAGTTTTGGCTGAAAGCGGGCTAATACAGAATAATTCATTTAATATAATGCGAAATTAATTCCGAGTGCGTAATACGTATAGAAAGTTCTTGGAGGAGTCATCGTTATGTGGTTCAAACTAAATTCAAGATAACCGAATTACTACTGTTTGCAAAGACGGAGTTAAAATTCATTAAGAAAATGTATAACGTAGTGTGCCCCCTAACCACGTTTACATTTCGCACAAAATATGTTCTAAAGTTTTCCTTTTCAAAGTTGCATATATTTTAGCGCTTATTAAACAATATAAATGATTAAAATTGACTAGCTTTTATTTCAAAGTAATAGGTAATATAATATCACGCTGGGTATTAATTACTTGTTAAAACTTCGCAAGAGTTCAATTTCATAGTATCGTATTTAAGTTATAATATTATTTTTAATATTGATAAAAACACTAGGTAATGAATTGATCAATACTCATTACTTTAAAATGTTACACTAAGATATAAGTTAAAAATTATTGAAGAAAAAAATAATAAATAATACACCATACTAACCGAAAAAATGCAGACATGGACAGGTTAGTAACAGAATACATCCACGTTTGCAATCAAAATAAACACCAAAATGAATTACTTAAAAGCTCAAAAGAAGATTTATCGAATCTTTCTATATAGATACGCATGCATTATTTTCCGACAACCGCATGTTTATTATAATGTTTGACTTAATATTTCCCGCAATCTCCACAATTCTTCCCATCACCCGTGCATACACAGGTAATATACAAGTAAACGTATCCTCTATTCCAACATTAATTCCCTCTGTAACAAAATCCCATTACCTATTCAACCAAAAATATAAATCTCTTCGTAGAAACTAAAACTAAAGAGAATTTTAATTTCAATAACTGTAGGAGTATTCAAATACCTTCCATTATAGCAAATGGAAATTAACAAGGATGTTCAATTGTCTTCTTCCACACACCCTTATCTTTTGGAAAAGCCAACCTACACCGTAACAATTATCATTTGAATAAATGTCTGTTTCTTCTAACCACGCATTTTACTCTCCATGTCTTCTTACTTTATATCCACTCACATTCTTCTATGGACGACACAATTTTCACGAAAGCGTCACATATGATCGTGCAATTGTAATTGGTAATTTTAACGTCAATAGTAGAAAATTCCATCAAATTCAATCTTTCCTCGCCCATCCTAATTTCACAAAAACTTTAACTTCTTGACATCCGCCATCTAATTCACTCCAAAAAACTAATCCCAGATTTTTGTTCCGAACACCTATCCTTACATTTTGATTTTAACACAAAATCCCAACCTACCCCAGTTCCTCCGGAATATATTCTCCATTACCAGAGTTAAGGTAATATTAATGAGGTTACCAACGACATAACATCAACATTTGATTTTAGGCAAAACATTAATCTTAATTTTATTTTTCGTTTTGGTTTATACCTATATATTATCTACTGCATCGCATACCTCAAAATTAAAAAAAAAAACAATACAGATATCCGGTACCTAAATATATCCTGACTAAAATTTAAGAAACAATTATAATGAGTAAATTCTAGGAATTGACTTCAATTAAAAATAAGTCCAACACATTATATAATGAAAATAAACATAAATGGTTTTAGGCTTATCAAAGTATAAATTACAGTCAGGTATAAACCTATTATAGTCCCCACTTTTTTTAGGCTATGCCTCACCTAAGCCTTTCTAAAATTCTTATGCCCCCCTATGTAACAAATACATAATTTTTAATATTAAAAAAATGAATTGTTCACTTAAGAAATTTAAATGATAGGTTTTTGGAAGAAAACACTAGGAAATTGTTAACGAAACACAGTAAGTACATTTTGAAAACATATAATGAAAAACTGAAATTCAAATTCGCTAAAAATGAAGATGAAAACGGTAACAATATTTTCCTTGCACATTTGGTTAAATTGGTATATTTTATTTCTGGTTCTTCTTGATACTGCATATTTAATGTATCCGACAAACCCACTAATATTGTAAAATCAATTTGTTTTAAATGAAACAATTTTTTTTCTAAATTATAAATCAGCCAAGAGAATTTTTAGATTATCGACAATAACAAGTATAGCAGTATCATTTATTTCACATTTTTGGAGCCAATAAAACTTTGCAAGTTTTTGTTGTTAATACATTACTGAAATAGCTCAATATTTGTAATGAAACAAAATATCTTCGCTTTTGCATCTTTCAGAGTTTTATTTGTTTCTAGAAGTTGGTTATTTAATATATTTAGTTTTTCAAAGATATTATCACAAAACCGTCCCATTACTCTTTTACCCGTTATTGGAAAGATCTACGAATCCCTTCTTAAAAACAAAATCCTCTCCCTAATTTCCCCCTCCCACTTACTATCCTAGTATCCAATTTTCAAATATCTCACCTTGAAGGCAAAGCCTCAGCAGCTCTATTTTTAGATGTCCAGAAAGCTTTCGACTCTGTCTGGCGTCAAGGTTTACTAAACAAATGTCACCTCCTAAATATCCCTCCCTATATCATTTTCATTATTAAACAATTCCTCTATAATAGATCCCTAAAATTTAAAATCCACTATTCGTTGTCTTCCGCCTTTACTCCTGAGCAAGGGCTCCCTCAAGGCTCTCCTCTCTCAACTTTTTCTGCGTTGTCGTCTACAACCCTGATCCTCTCTACTTCAATCCATCTAAACACCTCCTGCAATTCGCTGATGATACTGACCTAATTACACATGCTCCAACACTATCAAAAGAACTTCAATTCCTTCAAGAACTTATTGACTCTCTTCAACGCTGGTTTGCAAAATGATGCATTAAAATAAATCCTCACAAGTCACAACTCCCAATTCCCTATCATCGCATCAATAACTCACCTTACAAAGTCCATATTTCCCAAACGATGACTGGTTCCGTAAAGTACTTAGCCATAACCATAGATCAAAAAATCAACTTTAAAAAACATACTGCCATAATAAAAGGTAAAATTACTTCTAGGGCTTAAGAAGTTTAACATATAAAAACAGTGGTAACTCCGCCATTCTCTTAATCCTCTACACAATTCTTCTAACGACCTCTTCTATAATACCAATTTAGTTATCCCCATCCAAGAACGCCTTCGATTCCTATCAAAAAAATTCTCCAAGAATCCTTTTAACTTTCACATATTATCCTTATATTGTATTCCTAGAAATCCTAGTTTAAACCCCAAATTTAAAAATCCTAATTCAACCATATTTGATTTCATCTCTTCGTTTCATCCATCTTCGCATTAACGACTGACCGGTCAAAACAAGGCAAAAAGATCTCTGGTAAATGTAAATATGTATAGCTTGTCAATAAAAATGTGTATTATTAACTCACAGATGCTTTATAATCGACTGTTAATAGATACTTCATTTCAGGTTTGTCGCTTAAAAAATCACTAAGAGTATCAAACAGTTGTATAAATAATTATTTTCAAGCCGGTCCCTTTAGGGAACCATCTTTTTTCAGTGTGAAGTAAAAGTCTAACATGGTCTCCATTTTGTTCTTCACAAAATAGCTTGAAGAAAGCTCACATTTGGCTTTAGCTTTAATAGCATTAATACACTTTATTACTGAATGTATTACTTCATTTAGAACAAACATGTTGTTCTTAGCTACCAAGTTTACCCTGTGAATAACACAGTGCACAAGAATAATTTCTGGATTTTCATCTTTAATCAATTTTAAGCATTAATTTTTCTTGTCCATCATATTAGGAGCACTATCTGCAGCACAAGTTGTTATATTTTCAATGGTATATTATTGACATCTAAGTAGTTTTAATCTTTGGAGGTAGTGGTGCTTTCTAACCTTATACAGACCAACATTTCTTTAGCAAAATGCCCTTTATTAATATATCTCACGTATGTTATCAATACAGCCTCACTGTCTCTCAAAACAGATTCATCTATTTGCACTGAGAATTTTTTCGATTTCAGTTGTTTTCCAATATCTTCACTCATTTCGTCGATCCTCCTGCTAATAGTACTGTCACTGAATGGTATAGATTTTACATCTTTGTCATCTTTTTCAAAAACAATTTTAAGGAATGCTGATATAGACGGGTTGATTAAATTCTCTCCTATAGTATGATTCTTTCCAGATTTAGCAATGAATAAAGACATTTAATAATTAGCCTCAAGAGTACGATAATTAATTAAAGTATGGAGATTTCATTGTTGTTCCCTTTTCAAAATTGGTCTTTAAAGTTTAAAAGTAATTCAAATCTAAATTAATATGAACAATATGTTTCGCTTTCAAATGCACCTCAAGACAACATCATTTCAATGATTCGTTGGTCAAGGATTGTTGGCATAAAAGACAAAAAGGAAACCGTTCATCGTGAACAGCGAGTATGAACAAAATTTTAAATATTCCTCCGAATATTGACGAATTTCGTCTTGCTTGCAACACTCATTTTACTATCACTTGAAAGAAATAAATATAAGATTAATTAAAAACAAAAACTAAAGTATTGTCAAAATTAATTTAATATGACATAGGCTGCATTCAGTAGAAAATTCCGATTCGATTTATGATTTGCTACGATTTGTTAGCGATTCGCGTTTCTGCTAAATACCGTTTCAACATCGCACTTCCTTCCCATTATCTCAGACGTCCCTGATAAGACAAACAAGCTTCACTCCCATGAGTTGACAATTGTGCATTTGAGGTTAGGTTTTATCTATCGCAGTCCATTTTCGAATTGCCCCCCTTAACAATCAAATTGCCCCCCTATGGGGCGTAGGCCCCACGTTGGGAAACACCGTATTAGAGCATACTTTAAAAAAATATATACAAATATTTAAAAAAATAAATATGACACTGGTAATATAAGATACATTCACAGTATAAAATACAAGATACATTCTGATAAAAATTCTCTCTCCATATGTTTATATTAAAAATGAACAATAATTGCTATTCAAAACAAAACTTTCCAACTAAATGGAAATAGGGCATTACAATCTGCATTCCAAAATCTGACACTTATTCTGAAATAATATCGTCCTATTACATTCTTTCCAGTAATAGGTAAAGTTTTCGAATCCCGCCTGAAATAACCTCATTCAATTATCCAACATACACATCTCAGAAAACCAATTTTTAATATAAGAAGCTTCTACTTCGTTATACATGTTTAATAATCAGTAAAACAACAATTTAACTTTTCTTGTATAACACTTAATTTATCCATTCATCAATATATATTTAAATCATCTTCAAGGCGATGAATCAAAAATTATATTTCTAGATACTCAGAAAGCTTTTGATTCCGTTTGGCATATTGGCTTCCTTTATAAATATTCCACTTTACTTAATATTCCTCATGTGCAACTTCTTTTTCAACAGTCAAAACTTTCAAATCCAAACTCCTTATTCCACATCAAACAAAACCCCCTTCTTTTAACATAAAAAACACCAAAATTTACTCTGTTCATACCTAGGTATCCTATTTGACTATCAACTATCTTTTAAAATCCATTCACAATCTATAAATGTCGAGGTAGAAATTTTCGAGCAATAATATATTAAACTTTATAAATCAATATGTCGACATCTTATAGATTACGGTGCAATCCTATTCAATCAAATCCATGGTTTCACTCCATAACATTTTAAGGTCGCCAAATGGTCAGCTATGAACCCACACCAAACTTAGATACCCAAATAGCATACCTTTTTTACCCAGGTAACTCCGTATTCTATAAAATATTTTATCTACTCCTATTGGGTTATATATTTATTATTAATCTAGATTAGTACAAATAATGGTATATATAGTTAAATAGAGTGAGTTATGAATCACAACTTATACTATGAATTATAACTCACTGTTATCGATCAGGCTGTCATGGCTTTTTCTTTGAATCTATATTTTCAAGTTAGCTGAAAATTGACAAATCGTAGCAATGGCAATAACCCACTTGGATGATTAAGGCACTCGCCTAGCGGCTCGTGCTGCAAATTTCATCTGAGTGAGTTATTGCCTATATTACCACACGTTGTATAATATACTATGAATTATGCCTGATCAACCGATTACTAAAATTCATTAAATGGAGTGAATTACTTATGGAAAAGCAACATGGGTTTTTGAGAGGGTGATCAATTATGACTAATAACTCAATGACAATCTGTGTTTGTTGCTCAAAAGCGTGTTATCACATCCATCATTGGTATATTATGCCTTACTCTTGTTTGTTTATGTATAAATTATAAGTATATCGACTCTTAAATAAGCAAAAATATACAATGAATGATGAAGTTCACAAATATAGCAATAGGCAGAACAATGACATTAATGTTGTGCATTTCACTTAAATATTAGCAAACATTTACCATACATCTTATGACCGAAGTTATACATTTTGGGGCATTTATCTTTACAAAGTGGAATATTTCCGAAACAGAGCGAAATATGAAAAAATGTTTCAAATAATGTTTTTTGACATCAAGGCCATTTGAAGGTCAACTTTGTTTTTTAAATGGAAACATATATTTTTTTATTTTTTTTCTATTTCTACGTCTAAAAAGTAAGTTTATTATCTAAATCATCTTTCTCTAAGATGTACTGCTTCTAGTTTAAATTGCGATTGATATTGATAAAGCTTGTCATATCTGATAGCATAAAACTTAAATTAAACAAAACATAATCTTAAAACTTTATTTTGCTCTTCCATTTCAATACATTTTTCAATTCTATTTTTAAAGGAATTTTGTGTACGCATAACGGTATCCACTGAAATTGACTGGCATATACTACGTATCCGCTCTTGCATGTTTTTAGTGTTTGTAGATACATCCTGAAAAAACTTTGTTTTTGATATAGCCAGATAGGAAAAATCAAAAATCTGGTGATATAAAATCCGGAGATCTCGCAAGCCAGTATACTGATTCTCGCGGCCAATACATTTCTAGCAACTTGGGAGTAATGTGCAGGACAACCATCAACTGCATCTTCCAGTAGAATTAGTAGAACATTTTTTTTAAATCAGTGTATTTTTGCTCTATTAATGTGCCTTCGATGAAAAATGGTCCAATTACTTTGCATCCAATAATTCCACACCATATATTAATAGACCATCGTCTCTGGTTTTCAGTTTCGTTAATCCAATGCGGATTTCCTGTTGACCAGTAATGCATTTTGTGACGATTTATTTCACCATATTTGGTAAATGAACATTCATCAGAAAATAAAACTTTACGAAAAAAGTTATTATTCATCACAACCTGATTATTTGCCCACGTACAAAACGCCAACCGATGTATGAAATCATTATCATTTAACCATTGATGCAATGATAAATGATAAGAATGAAATTAGTTTTTCTTTAAAATCCTTAAAACACTTCTCCGTGAAACTCCTGAATCCTTTTCTAATTCACGGGTACTTACGTGTGGATTGTAATGTATTGCTGCTAAAATATTTACTTCATTAGCTTCGTTGGTTACTGATTTTTCGCCTGTTTGCTTTCTCTTTTCAACATTTTCATCTGTTTCAAATTGTTTTTTGATGGTAAAACGAACATTGCGACGGAATTCTTGATTCTTGATGTTTCTCCGCATACAAGCGAATAGCCCGTGATACATTTCTTTCTGCTTCTCCATAAATAAGAACTATTTCAATTTTCTCTTGTAGAGATAACACTTCCATAAAAATTTAAAATTTATGACAAAAGTCATCTAATATGTCAATTATTATTTATAGTCACCACTTACTAGATGCATAATTTATGCCATAGCATCTATGACAAGCTTTGTCAATATCAATAGCAATTTAAACTAGAAATGGTACGTCTTAGAGAAAAATGATTTATTAAAATCCTTTAGTTCGTTGTAGAAATTATTAAAAATTATTTAGATAATTTAATTTTCGTTTTATGCGTAGAAATAGAAAAAAATAAAAAAATAAATGTATTCATTAAAAAAAACAAAGTTGACCTTCAAATGACCTTGAAAGAACTAAGTTTCAAAATCTAACGTAGTGACATAATCATATCAAAAAATATTTATTTTTGCATCGCTCTTTTTTGGAAATATTCCACTTTGCCAAGATAAATGCCCCACCCGGTGTAATAATTTACCAATTGAAATTAAAAATATAATATCATCTCTTGATTTAAAAAATCTTTAAATCAAGATTTACTTGCTCATTTATTTTATAATCTTAATGAAATATTTTTTTTCATTTTATGTTAATGTTTCTTGTCTGACACGCCCAATACTGTAACATTATTATCTAGTTTGACTATGCTTCATGGAATAAAGATTTATTACTACCTATTATTATCTTAGTCTAAAATTTTCCAACAATTCTTTTAATAAATAAATTTTTTATTAATAAAATTCGCTATTTCTCAACAAAATATAAACACACTTCTATTATATTTCTAAATAGTCTTCCTTTCTATAGAGGTTTTTAGTGTTTTTTCGTTGTAGAGATTTCAGGAATTTTTTTTTTTTTGAAAACTTTACAAACAATATTTTTCTCTTTTTTAGAAACATTGAAGCTTATTAATAAAAAAAATACTTTTTAAAGAAAATTTCAATTTTAATATGTTTTAAACCATATACTTATTATAATTAACGGTTAATATTCACTAAATATATACTAAATTTTAACTGTTTTTAGTAAAATTCAAATTATTTTTATCATCAAAGGGTCACTTGATTGTTGGAATCTGTAATCTCGGTTCTATTCGGAAATATTTTATATTTCTGTCGAAATTTTACTTTCCCCTCAATTTACTCTAAAATTATGAACGAAAGATTATTATTCTTTAAAAGTATTTTTTAATTCTCTAATATTATTTTTTATACAAATTTCATGTAACTCGTATTGTTGTTTATTAACTAGGTTAAAAATGTCAAATATTTTAATTTTATATGCAAATTAAATATTGAAATTTCTAGTATTAATTATGATTTTAATTTTAATTTTTCTTCTCGTATGATAAGAACTTCATGAAAAATATGTATTAATAAAACTTATTCATTTTCTCATTCCCTTTATCTTTTGTTTGAAAAGAAAATAATAGTATTTTTCATATTTAGAAAAATATCGAACCAAATAGGAATAGACATCTACTTCCGGTGTATGAATGTTTCGCAAAAGCGTTTCAGTTCCAGTTTATAACGAAAAAACCTTAAATGTAAAGTTTCATCTTAAACAAATCATTCGTTTTTGAGATACAGCGTCCACCTACAAATATACGGATACACAGACATAAAAACTTTTTTTCAACAAATTAGTGGAATCCTCTCAGGGGACTTCAAAACGGATTTTCACGAAATACAATTCCCTGTATAGGGAAAGTAAAAATAAATAATATGATACAGATATTTTCTCAAAAAATCAGGTTTTATATTATCACCATGTTTACTATTGTTATATGCAAAGATGATAACTATCCAGCATCATTAAAAAGCTGCCCAAATTTAATACATATTTATTTCAAATACTATTTTTGCTTCCTGAAATAAAACAATATAAGAAAAATATCTATATTTGTATATGTATTTATATTTAACAATCGACAACATAAAAGTGGTATACACTTAATTAACGCACTTACTATGGACTATGACATTAAACCGTCGAAACTTAAGTCGTGCCTTTTTGTAATATATGTATATATATTACATAATTTTTAGTGGTTAAAACATAGTAAGTGCGTTAGTTAAGTGTTTATCATGAATTACCACGTAGTAACGATCACCACAATCCTTATGATTAAAAGTGGTATTATTTTTAGCAAACATGATGTAAATAAATTAATTATAAATTTATGCTAGGTTAACAAAAAGACAAAACCTGACTTAAATTCAAGAAATACTTAGACATTGTTTATTCATTGGTATAACATTTCAAAAACCTAAGTAATCATTTGTACATCAAGCAAGTATTAAATTTCTACAACCAATTTCAAAATCATTTTTGAAAAAGAAAGCATCGTTTATATATAAATTTATATGATTGGATAATAACCTTATATATCTGACAATATTGCTCAAATAATAAAATTAATTAAAATAACAAACTTATTGTCCTTATGTTTTTGGTTGTTACTTTTTATAAAAAGATAGACGTAATTTACGGCCTCGCGCGTTTCTATGTGTATATTGAGAAGTTATTCGTTAGTGTTCTGTGACGGTTGGAGCCATTATCGACAATCTTTCTGCATGCTTAAAGTATTCCCTGTCAAAGGACATAGATACATAAGAGTAGTTCATATATTGAATGAAATGATATTCGTCTATAGTAGGCCCTTGTTATTTTCAAAGAAACGAACCTTATTATTATGTAAATTCGGTTGCGTTTGAAGTGTACATAAAAAAAAACCTTACAATTATTACCATGAAAAAAAATAAAGTAATAAACGAAAACATCAAATATAACAAAAATATATAAACTTCCCTCTTTATTTGGAGTTTATGATTTCATACCATCGAATTAATTAGAATTAATATTATTAAGGGTTATACAATGATACATATATAAATATATTACCATTAAAACTAGCACACTAAGAGAGTTAATTATTTTTTTTAATATTCCTATCATTATAAGAAAATTATTAAATCACTTTAATTATATTCAAGAAGAATTTATTATACCGGGTGTGGCACTTAAGACGCCTCGGACCATAGCTCCCTTACGATAAAAGCTATCGAAAAAAATCTAAGAGAAAAGTGGTGCATAATTACCGTCGCTATGTTTCAAAAATATTTCTAATCTTCAGTGGCGTGCCGTACTCCAGTGGCGTACCAAACTTATGTTTTTTTAAATGGAATGCCCTATTTTTTATTGCAGATTTGGAAAGTGCTCGGAGAGTACTTATTTTTTTTATCTAACATGTTATACCCTTCACTTTAGCGGTTTCGCTGTTAAAACCCCTTCTTTCAAAATTGCGCCCCATTTTTGAGATTTTTTTGTAGAGAAACTAATTGACGCCGGCGCTTAAATTTTGAATTGAGGTACAGGTTAAGACCTCGTAAACCTTCACATATTTTTTTTTCGGGTAATTTATGGAAAAAAAAAATTTTTGATTGATCTTCGCATGTTGTCATTTTTTTCAAAAATTTCAAATGGCACCCCCCTAAAAAAATTACGGCGTTGTACAGCCAAAACTCTAAATTTTTCATTGGTACAAAAAAAATTACACATTGCATAACAAAATTTCGGAGAAAGAAGGAATTTCATCGCAAATGTCGGGAAACGTTTTCCGTTCCCAAGTGTACCATGAGAAAACAAAATATTGGTAATTGTCAAAGTAAATTATTAGACGCCAGTAGTAGCCATAAGTCATTTTTGATAAACATTCTAAAAATGTTCCGAACTCAAGAGGAAATGGTTGACATGATATTTATTCTTGGAGAATGTAACAAGAATTGTTTCTTGGCGTCACGAGTGTACGCTGCGAGATATCCGCACAGGGCGCATCCAAATGAACGTCCGTTTCAAAAAGTGTTGGAGAGATTTACTACTACGGGAAGTGTAAAACGGCCAAGGAGAGTTAGAAAGAAGTCAGTTTTTACCGAAAATAATGAACTGCAGGTTCTGGAGGCAGTTATTGAAGATCCTCATACCAGTATCCGTGATATTAGTAGGAATCACGATATTTCAACGCGATCCGTACATCGTGTTATTCAAAAGTACAAATTCCGTCCATTTAAGATTCAACTGCACCAAGAATTGCAACCTCAAGATTTTCATGCGAGGCAAGATTTCTGCATGTGGGCTATCAACAAAATTGGGCAGGAGGAATCATTTCTTATGCGCGTATTATTTTCTGATGAAGCGACGTTCCATAGAAATGGGCATGTCAATCGCCACAACTACCATTATTACGCCGATGAAAACCCACACGCCATGCGAATGATAAACCACCAGAAAGATGGTCGCTGAATGTTTGGGGAGGCATACTTGGAGAACACCTTTTGGGTCCTTATTTCATCGAGGGGCACCTGAACGGCAACAGTTATTTGAGGTTCCTTCGCGACGACTTGGATGATCTCTTGGAAAATGTCCCTCTAGCCGCTCTACGACAGATAGTTTTCCAGCACGATGGGGCTCCTGCACATAATAGCCGTGTCGTTCGGGAATTTCTCGATGAAACGTTTCCGGACTCCTGGATTGGTCGTGGGGGTCCTGTGAGGTGGCCGCTAAGATCACCAGACCTCATCCCCCTTGACTTCTTCCTTTGGGGCCATATCAAAGACGAGTTTACAGGACGGTACCATTACTGTCGAGGATATGAGGGAGAGAATCCGCGCGACTTTCCGCGGTATATCACCAGAAGTCCTTAGGGCAGTGTCTAGAGCCTGTGAGTCGAAGTTGCGGTTATGACTCCAGCAGGAAGGTCATTTCGAACATTTAGTTTAAGTTGTTAAACTTTCTTTATCTGCATTTTTCATACCATGTTGAATAAATAGGTACATACTATTATGTTGCCGGTATTTGTGTTTTTGTTTTCTCATGGCACACTTGGGAACGGAAAACGTTTCCCGACAATTGCGATGAAATTCCTTTTTTCTCCGAAATTTTGTTATGCAATGTGTATTTTTTTTGTACCAATGAAAAATTTAGAGTTTTGGCTGTACAACGCCGTATTTTTTTGAGGGGGGTGCCATTTGAAATTTTCGAAAAAAATGAAAACATGCGAAGATCAATCAAAAATTATTTTTTTTTTCCCATAAATTACCCGAAAAAAAAATGTGAAGGTATACGAGGTCTTAACCTGTATCTCAATTCAAAATTTAGGCGTCGGCGTCAATTAGTTTCTCTACAAAAAATCTCAAAAATGGGGCGCAATTTTGAAAGAAAGGGTTATAACAACGAAACCGCTAAAGTGAAGGGTATAACATGTTAGATAAAAAAATAAGTACTCTCCGAGCACTTTCCAAATCTGCAATGAAAAATAGAGCATTCCATTTAAAAATCATAAGTTTGGTACGCCACTGGAGTACGGCACGCCACTGATGATTAGAAATATTTTTGAAACATAGCGACGATAATTATGCACCACTTTGCTCTTAGATTTTTTTCGATAGCTTTTATCGTAAGGGAGCTATGGTCCTAAATTATTTGTGTATTATTTGATTGTATGTATATTATATATTTTTTTGTAATTTGTAAGCAGGAGAAACAAAGATAATAATAAAGAATAAAGAATAAGTGCCACACGCGGTATATACAAATATTCAAGTAATTTTTTTTTACCTTAGCATCTCTAGTACGGGGGTCATTCAATAAGTAATGCCCCATATTCTTTTTCTCCACAATGAGCAAAAACTGAAAGTACTTCTAGATACTTTAAGTTCAGTGTTTCACCCCCGGTGGGCGAAGTTTCAAATCATTTCAACAGATCGCAGAGCTGTAGTGAATTTTCAAAATGGCGTCTGTTAGTGATCCACGATACAAATTGAGTTCTTGATTGCAGAGAAAGAAACTGTGGGAAATATCCATAAACATTTATGTGCAGTGTATGGAGATTGTGCTGTCGCTAGGATCACTGTCGGGAGGTGGGCAAAGAGAGTTCAGGCGGCAGAAAGTCCAACAACTCAACTCCAAGATCTACCACGTTCCGGGCGTCCTATCAGTGCCACCACTCCAGATATGTAGAGGCGCCTGGATGTCATTATTCGTACGGATCGCCGCATCACATTGCAACAATTGGCTGTCAGTCAGCAGTGGAAGTGTATGTGCAATGATTGAGACTCTCGTATATTCAAAAGTTTGCGCAAAATGGGTCCCAACAAGTCTTACAGAAGAACACAAGATGCAAAGAACAACCATGTCATCTGATTTGTTGGCGAGGTTTGATGCTGAGGGTGAAGCGTTTCTGTCCCGGATTGTGACGGGTGATGAAATCTGGGTGCACCACTTGCAGCCGGAAACCAAAAGACAGTCAATGGAATGGCACCATCCTAATCTTGATCCTGCACGATAATGCACGACCGCACACAAGTCTCAGAACCCGGGAACACCTTACCAAATTGGGTTGGACAACATTGCCTCATCCACCATACCCAGATCTGGCACCGTCAGACTTCCATCGGTTTGCGTGGAAGACACTTTGATGATGTTGAGTGCGTAATTCAAGCGGTAAAAACATGGCTTCGTGCACAGGTCAAGAGTTGGTACCGACAGGGGGCACAGGCACTTGTTTCATGCTGGCGTAAGATCATACAAATTGATGGAGACTATGTTAAAAAATAGTACTTGTAGAAGAAACATGTAGCTATATTGTCACCAAAATTTAACACTATTAAATAAATCGTTTCTAAAAAAATATGGGGCATTACTTATTGATTGACCCTCGTACATGTCTGTAATCAGTAGTAGACTGCTTCTTGTTCCTATTGGGATATTATTAACAGCTCTTTAGAGTGTAGGGATGATTTATTAAAGTAACAACTTCATGGGCCACGTGGTCGATGCCCAAAAAACTACTAGTATTCTTAGTATTTTTTAGTAATACAATTATTGTGTTCCATATACAGGGTCCTGCAACAGTGCGCCGGGCTTTCCTAGCGCCTTTCTCGTGAGAGATAGAAAAAAATGTTTCGTATGAAAATTTATTGATTTAAAAATCTCTATGCCGTAAAATTATTTTCAAATATACAGGGTGTCCCAATTTTGCGGTATAACAAAAGCAAACATTTTTTTAAATGGAACACCCTGTATATTTTTTCATTTTCTAATTTGGATAATATTTTATTATTTGAACCTCTTTTTGGTTTTTAATTTCGATGTGGCATTTCCGAGTTATTAACGTTTTTCTGAAAAAAATGTAAAAAGCGGAGGTTCACAAAAAAAATTATTCTGATGTTCTATTTAAAATTTAAGAAATTTTCTCTTTCCCATGGTTGTTCATAAGTACTGTTTATGTACTAGTGTTAAAAATGTTCACTTTTGAGGAACCCTGCCTTTGTATCAGACACGCCATTTTCTAAAATTTCAAATTGTCGTAACTCTTTTTTTTAAATGGAATCATATATTTTTTTAAATTTTATATTATTCTACATCTAATTTTCTACAAAAAATATTAAGCATACCCTATACCTAAAAGTGATATTTTTCAAGATATAAAAGAATTTATATTTCAGACAGTCCTTGAATGCGAATTTGTTTTTGAATAGATAGCCATGACTGAAAAAAATGCATCTGTCAATTAAACAATTAGTTTGACTTGTAAATGGGAGGTGTGAATTACAAAAAACAAAAGAAGAAAGCGTATCATCAACGAGGAACCAAAAAGACATTGGTGAAGGAACTGGCATAAGCGAGAGGTCAGTACAAAGCATTCTGAAGAAAAATCGATATCAAGCATATCATATTCAGCTACATCAAGAACTGAGTAATACTGATTTTTAATTTCGTTCCGAATTTTGTTTCTGGGAAAGACAGAAAATACAGGAGGATCTTGCGTTTTTCAAATATATTTTATTCAGGCGTCATCCCATAACAACGGATCTATCAATAGGTACAATTTTCACTATTATTTAACTGATAATCCGCATGTTATGAGACAAGTTGATCATCAGCATCGAATGTCTGGGGCGGAATTTTTGGAAACCATGTTGTAGGTCAACATTTCTTCGAGGGTCATCTCAGTAGGTCTATGTATTTGTACTTCTTGCAAATTGAATTACCCGGAACGTTAGCTAATGTACCCTAACTAACAAGAAACAGGGTGTGGTTTTAACAAGACGGAGCACCTGCCCAATTTTCACAAGACGTGAGGGCATTTCATTTTTCCCAACCAGTGGATTGGTAGGAATGGACCCACCAAATGACCTGCTAGATCTCCGGATCTAACAAAACCTAAAATTGTTTATAAGGAATCACCAATAGCACTGAATATCATATGCTTGATATCGATTTTTCTTCAGAATGCTTTGTACTGACCTCTCGCTTATGCCAGTTCCTTTACCAATGTCTTTTTGGTTCCTCGTTGATGATACGCTTTCTTCTTTTGTTTTTTGTAATTCACACCTCCCATTTACATGTCAAACTAATTGTTTAATTGACAGATGCATTTTTTCAGTCATGGCTATCTATTCAAAAACAAATTCGTATTCAAGAACCGTTTGACATATAAATTCTTTTATATCTTGAAAAATATCACTTCTAGGTATAGGATATGCTTAATATTTTTTGTAGGAAATTAGATGCAGAATAATATAAAATTTTAAAAAATATATGATTCCATTTAAAAAAAAGAGTTACGACAATTTGAAATTTTAGAAAATGGCGTGTCTGATACAAAGGCAGGGTTCCTCAAAAGTGAAAATTTTTAACACTGGTACATAAACAGTAGTTATGACCAACCATAGGAAAAAGAAAATTTCTTAAATTTTAAATAGAACATCAGAATAATTTTTTTGTGAACCTCCGCCTTTTACATTTTTTTCAGAAAAACGTCAATAACTCGGAAATGCCACATCGAAATTAAAAACCAAAAAAAGGTTCAAGTTATAAAATATTATTCAAATTAGAAAATGAAAAAATATACAGGGTGTTCCATTAAAAGAATGTTTGCTTTTGTTATACCGCAAAATTTGGACACCCTGTATATTTGAAAATAATTTTACGGCATAGAGATTTTTAAATCAATAAATTTTTATACGAAACATTTTTTTCTATCTCTCATGAGAAAGACGCTAGGAAAGCCCGACGCACTGTTGCAGGACCCTGTATAATTACGAATAGAGATAGAGTAATGGATGGAGTGTCTTTAAGAATGAATGGAGTTTCCCCAATACCTGGTGACTCTGCCTGCATGGCTTATGGATATGTTTCCCAAAACTGAAAAGAAGTCAAGGTGGTATTTATATTCAAAAGAGGCAAGGAAGACTACAGCTATGCCAAATCATTCATACCAATAAGCCTCACATTGTTTATTAAAAAAAACGTTGCAAGAGCTTTCCAATCTATACATCGGGGACCATATTCTAAAGAAGGATCCTCTTCACCAAATCAACGCACGTATATAAGAGGACGCTCAACCAAACCAACACTCCACTGTGTGGTTACCTATATTGAGGATGCGTTGGTAAATGAAATGTCAGTTTAGGCCTATTTCAACAGCATTGAACAAGCTCTCTCATTGCTCTACACTCCAGTCGCACTTAGTGAATGGATAAAACAGATGCTAAGCAAAAGGACGGTCCAAGTATCAATAGGAAATGAAGTCTCTAAAGCAAAGGTTGACCAGTGACTGTCCACAGATGAGAGAATATGGCTTCTCAGGCTCTGAATATGCTTTTGATATTAAAATTCTGCTTAAAAGTCCGCTATAAAGGTGTACTCATTAAACTATTGAATAGTGCATTTAGTTGAGAAATGGTGTACAGACAAAGCCCTCTTTGTAAATCCAATTATAACCGAGCTGAAGCTGATTACCAACAAAAAAAAAACATACAGAATGAAGGTGTCCAGTATATTCAACATAACACTAACTGTGAATTTATAGGTAAATTATTAGATCTAAAACTGAACCAAGGTATAGAAGGCGTTCTGACAGTTGTTGGCAGATCATGGAGACTATCAACCAGAATCACATGTAGCATGTATCGGAATTATCCTCAAGCTTCTATACACATATTCACGAATGGAGAAAAAATGAAGAAAGGAACAGGTGCAGGCATATATTGTGCCGAACTGAATGTGAAACTAAAAATTCCCTTAAAGGATCACTCGGTGATCATTCAGATGGAACTCAAAGGGATTCTTGTTAGTGCCCAAAAAAAATAACTAAACTGGTGATAATGCGGAAATAAAAGCAGAAATGATATGAGGCCACTTTTATACTAATAAACTATCAATAGAAGCATTTTTTTAAGCTGCAATAGAAACAATTTAACTAGAATGTCATTCAAAGATTTAAATCTACTCATTAGGCACGATATATTCTTCAATACAGATAACTATATTAGATTTGAACACTGATAAGAACTTATAACTTCTGGGATGTGGCAACAAAATGTCAAAAAGAGTTGAATCCATCTAAACATTAAAAAATCTAATATTATAAACGTGTTTTTAGTCAAAACCCTTGCGATAAGCAATATTGTCAACTCATGTAGATCTATGAATATTAAGAAGTGTTTTATGAAGTAACAACGCACTTTGTTGTGGCACTGCACCTTAAATATATCAAGCATTGAGAGAGAAAACACCAATAAATGCTTGAGTATGTGTTAACAACTTAATATTAATTCTTATGGAGCCGCGGTAGCCTAGTGGGTAGTGCCGGTTCACGGGCCTAGGTTAGAATCCCAGCTGTAGATTTTTCTAAGGAAGAATTCACCGTCCGCATGAGTTGATGTTTGTGTGTGTCTCATTTTCATATATATGGAATATTAAATATTATAAAAATTTACATGTTTGAATGGCCAAGTTGCCTAAGACAATTTCCCTCAATCATTCACCAACTTAACCCATTTCACAGAGAAATGATATCAAAAATATATAATTGATCATGTATTATATACATTACTATACATTTTACTTTCTAATTACAATGCTATTATTGTATTATTATAGTTATTTCATTTTTAAAATGCTGATAAAATGCCTAGCACTTTATTTCAGAAAATTAATTTGTTTTGCTCCCTAAGAAACACAGATGCAAATGTAAAGTTTTGTAACTACACTTTAATACTTTATTTTTTATTTAATTAAATTATGTATTTTTTGTTTTATTAAAATTATGTTTCTGAAGTCTTAATTTATAAATCATCATTGTAAGGCATTACAATTTCATGTACTTTTAATTTCATCACAAAAAAAAAAACAAAACCAAATCCAGTGCGTGATTAGATTAATATTCCATGCATAAAAAATGGGAACACAGGAATCACTCAAACGAGTTATTAGACCCAAAATTAGCCGCGTACATATGTATATCCCCGAAATCATCATCTCTTCATCCCTTCATCCGTGCACTGCAATAAATTCGCACGAATAAAATTGCAAATGATGCGGCTGGAGGGCTTCACTTAATATTCCATGCCGAATAAAACTGAAACGCTCATTAGAGCAAAAGGGCAAACAGATACACACCCTTATCCTGGCGGGGTGGCCAACAAACGTTGCTGATTTATTCGGTAGATAAATTCATAAAGCTCTGGGAGTAATTAGAACCGCTCTCCGATCCGACCAATTCGCCATATCAATTCCTTAATTCGTCCTCCGCCCTTCATACCAAAATAACAATTATATCTTACTTAAGCCGAGGCTTAATTAGTGGTGGATGGGAAATCAGAGGACTCGCCTCTCGTTTTACAACAAACATATTTCCTTCGGATAAATTCGAATAACTTAAACCAGCAATTACGTTTGCTTGATAATTAAATTGACGCACAAAGTGTATAAATGTAATTTCAAGAAAACAATATACATAAAACTGATTTGTCTAATTAAAGTAATGCAAATAATAAAGTATATAATAAAAATAAAAATATATGTTAGGCATATATTTTCTAAAGAATTGTAGTAGATTTTAGTAACCTTTACAGATACCTAGAGGTTTAAAACGTCATAGTAAAACTAAATTTGTTTTCCTTCATCTACACTATGCTAATGAGATCTATCATAGATTGAAATCGATTTATGGCTGTTATTGACAGGAAGTCGACAGTTCAATGATTTCAATTATATTTTCTTAAAGAGTTGCATAAAATATTGCATATAATTTTTCAGCAAGAACTTTATTTTTCAATAGGGACAAATCGGAACAAGATGACAGTTTTTACAATTAGTTTTTTGACATATGAGTAATATAAACTTTGACAATTATTACAATCAATTCAATTTCGATCGAATAATAAAAATTTACTATGAATATCGTGAATCTGTAAAAGTTTCATGTCATAAAATTCGTGATATATTCGGTTAATATAATTGAATCAACATAATTTTGAAAAAGATCCGAATTTATCAATTCCTCAACGTTCTCAATAATTGGGGTTATCCACAACGACTATGGATATCATTGACATGTGGTTTTAACAGGATGGTGCCATAAGTCACACAGGCACCGAATCAATGAATTTTTCCAAACCTATTTTTTCCCTATATATACTATATAGGGAAAGTAAAAACTTTGAACCATTTTCTTTTTTTATTATTTTTTTAAAATCAATTCTGATGAAAAACCATTCCAAACTAATTACCTTTTATTAACGACATATGGATATGAAGTAGTCTCGACGATCCATCCAGCAATTAGACATCCACTAGTCAACAACTTTCCTTGGTCTTCCTTTTCGACGCAATGATTTGATGGGCCTATGACCTATGGTTTGAGTGCTGAAGAGTGGTAGATACCTATCGCAGTAGTAGGATTGTCCAGGGGCATAAATTCGAAGGTGGTGGGACATAGGGACTGCAAATTAACGTAATGTCCACCTTTTCTGGGAACCAATTTGGAGCTGAGTCCTTTTTGGGCGTTGCTCAAAGAGTGTAGAGTTGCCTAAACTTTGTCTCCAGGGACGTTCTAAGGAGTGTCTGTCTTGCCCTCGTCGGCCACTTTCTTCCGGATATCTTGTTGATGATACTGGGTCTCAGCGGCTTGGCGTAAATACTCAATGAGTCGGGAGAGATGCGGGGTTTTCTCATTAATGAAGTTTTCGGATTAGAGAATGGCCTTGGGGTCCTGCGTGGCTTCGTAAAGACTGCATAGTTCTTTGCCGAAGGTCAAGAAAGCAGCGCCGGGGGCTTGACACGTAACAGTATTCATGGCCAATCTAATAGCTGGTAACATATCTGCCCATCGTGTCTGGTATCTTCCGGTGAGTATTCTCAATTGAAACTTCAAATCCCTGTTATTTCTTTCCTCTAGTAACTAGGTAAAAGTGCAAGGTGGATTCCTAAAACAAACATGATGTGCTGCATCACTGCACTTACGAACTCTGTTCCGTTGTCGCTAATCACACGGCGTGGGAAGCCGAAACGTAGAAAGACTCCTTTGATCAGGGTGATGGCACATCGCTCCGCTGTGGCTGTTTCCAATGCGAACATTTCTACCCATTTAAAGGCGAAATCCTTTATGATTAGGATGGTCGTTTTTCCCAGCGATCCGAATAAGTCAAAAGCGAACACTTCAAATCTTTGATTTTTGATTGATTGCATGTCTGCAGTAATCCAGCAGGTTTCAAATTGGACACTTTATATTGTTGACAAGCTGCGCATTTCTTAATGTATTGTTCTACACTGCTTAGCATTCCTTTCAAATAATAGTTTACTTGAATGCGCGAGAGGGTGCGCAGGATTCCATAATGTCCTGCTGTGACATCATCGTGAGAAGCTTCTAATATACGTAGAATCACTTCCTTGTTGTGTGCCTTCTTGCTCTCCTTGTAGGTCGTATAGGTCGTACCAATACAGGATGCCATTAGCCATAACGTATCATTTTCTCGTCCACTAGAAATCATTTTTGGTGGGTTGAATGACTTCTAGTTCATCGATTATCTTCTTAAAATCATTATCTTTGAGTTGCGCGTCTCTAATTTCGCTCTCTTCCCGGAATGCCATGTCGATGAAAATTTTCTTTATTTCCCAAGGATAGATATAATCATCGATCATTAACTAGGCGAGGCCAGGTGTCAACTACCTAGTTTGGTCGTCCTGGCAAGTAGTTAATCTGGGGGTTGTAGGCTTGCAACTACAGTGCCCCACGTGCCAATCATTCTGTCGGCGACTATAGTCTCATCAGCCAACGAAGGGGTTGATGATCGGTGGCAACAGTGATTTGCGAACCATCCAGATATCCCCTAAATTTCTTCATCGTTTAGATGATGGTGAACGCCTCTTTTTCAATGGTGGCATAGTTTTTCTCCGCAGGAGTCAGCAAGCGGCTGGCGTATACATCAGGGCGTTCGTTCACACCGTCCCTCTGGTATAAAACTGCTACTACTGCATTAGCGCTAGAATCCGTCCTGATAATAAACGGCTTTGTTGAATGGGCTGCTCTTTTCTCACTTGTTTAATTCCGCGATCACTCTGGTGAGGTCATCTAGGTGTTGGTCGATGGAGTCCGATAAAATTACTAAGTCATCCAAGTATATGAACCTGCATACATCGGGTAGTCTTATCCTGAACTTATCCATTAGCCTTTGTAATATAGATGGCGCCTTCCTCAGACCGAACGGCATTCGTTGAGTTGGTAACACCCAAAAGGAGTAATGAATGGCTTAGTGGATAAACGTCCGGAATCGTGATTGCATTTAATTTCCTGAAATCCACAGACAGTCTGGTTCCTCCATCTTTCTTGGGGACCATTACGATAAGAGCGGCCCAAGGTGACTGGCTAACTTCAATGATATTCTTGCACATCATTTCTCATATTTCTTTTCGAATTTCGGCTTGTCGAACAGCGGACAGTCGATATGGACGAGTAGCTCACGGGATGTCTTGTGTTACAGCAATGATGTGTTCTATCTCTAGCATTTAGTTAAGTTCTTCTTTCTCTCGGGTGTCAAGGTCTACTGCTTCATCTTCGCGGAGAGACACATTGACAAAAAATAATACTAAAGGCTTCGGTCTTCTCGCTCTTTGAGTGAAAACCTTTCGATAGTATTCCTGATTGACTGGCATTGACGTAGTCAGCAAATGGAGCGTCAATATAATACGATGAATATGTACAATCGGTTTCCACTTTTTCAGGGGTTTCTGGCAGCAAACCTATCAGTGGCGGTAGTGGTGGTTGGTACTCTTCAAAATATTTTGCGTGATATTTTCTATTAGTTAGAAGATGTTAAAAACTGTATTAATTGTACAGTTTGAAATTGTTTTTTCCTTATTTTTTTAAGATTAGGTGGTTCTATATTTTCTACAAGTTTAAATCCTAAAAACCATATACTAAGCTTTTGTTTCTCAATTATTTCATTGTTTCTTTAGCACAAATTATTGATAGCAAATATACCGATGAGTGGTATTGGGCTATTAAATGAAATATTGTTTCTCCTTTCCAAAATTTTGTGAATAAAGAAGACTGAATATTTCATCTTCACGTAACTCATTAATCTAAGTAGTAGTAGTGTTTGACCGCTTCTACCGTGTTATTTTTGTATTTGTGTGTGCGTTAATGGTAAAATGCCTTAATAACTTGCGCCAGTAAGTTATAGAATCTAATGCAGGAATAAAACGCGAATTTTCCGTTTGTTGTAGCCTATGTTATATAATAAGTCTTCTTTAAGAACCATTCAACTTCAACACATCTTCCTTGCAAATACTTTAGAAATATTTTGGATCATCAGCTGACGTTCAAATGATAAAAAACGCAGCATTTCAGAAACCTTACATATAAATTCGAGCTATACCAATAAAAATAACAGCTTATATAGGCAAGAGGATCTGTCGAGATTTTCATGACTATGTTGCTGTTCTTTTTATATACCTGATATTTCTGTTTTAAAAATATCTAGGTATCTTAAAGATTAGCCCGTCACAGTCTAACCAAAATTAAACATCTCCTCAGTTATAAGCATAATTCATTTACACTCTTAAGTATCCGTTAACTAATATAATTCCTACAGTTTACTACGTTAAATTCCTTGCCCAAAAATTTTCCACCGACCCACATAACCTTATGATCCTTCCATCGCTATTCTCTAAAACAAATCTATCTAAAAGCTCTGCAATCACATGCATCGGTTCATTTATTCAGTGCTAACCCATGACATTTGAAGAGCAACATACAGTTAATTCCGCTGGACATGATAATGCGATTAATACACAAAATTTTGTTTCGAATTAACTTGTCGGTATGTCATATCACATACTTGTAGAAGAAACTGTCTTCATCTTATTGGCAAGATATACTTAACAAAAAAAGGTTACCTCACATTCCCAAAGTAAGTGCAGAGTACACTAGATCGATGCCTAGAATTTTGGAACCGGTAATAAATACCCGATTTTAATCTATAAAACATTAGGACATTTTTTGACAGTTGTCATGTACAGACAACGCGATTTAAGAATATGGAGAAGTATTCAAACGAACTACAAAAACGGTGAAAGTTTTGTGAAAACAGTTCGCCAATTACGTCAAGTGAGGCGTTTAATTTAAAAAAAATAGAGAAACATTTACGCTGATGGATCAGAAGACTATTGTTTGTCGTCGTCCTTGTCAGTGACTCGAAAATATAGCCACATAAAGGGAATTTGTGACCGAGAATCCAGGAACTTCCATTCGGCGTCGTGGTTAAGAATTAAACATTTCCAGAGGCACAATGCAACTAGTTTTGGTTAAAACTCTACGTACAAGGTCGGTGCAAAAAATCAAACCTAGGGACCATGAGCGCCGTAGATTTGCTGATTGGATGTTGTAACATCTTCAAATTAATGAGAAAATCATTTTTTCAAATGAAGCACATTTTCAACTAGACGGATACATAAATAAGCAAAACGGATTTGGGTCGTGTGATACTTGAAAACCCAATTCAACCACCGCCAGTAACTGTTTGGTGCGCATTTTGGACTGGCGAAGAAATTGAGCCGAATTTCTTTAAAAATGCGGCTGGAAATACGCTAACTGTTAATGGTGTGCGGTATCGCGAAATGTTAACGGAGTTTTTGTGGCCCGAATTGGATGTAATTGATGTAGAGGACATGATTTTCCAACAAAACGTTGCGACCAAGTTTCCAGGACGAGTGATTTATCGATTTGGCAATCAACATTGGCCACCAAGATCGTGCGATCTAACGCCAATGGACTTTTATCTTTCAGGCTATGTGATGGAAAAGGTGTATGCGAATAAGCCTGAAACAGTTGAACAACTTAAAGAGGAAATATGAGGCGTTATTGGTAAAATACAGCCACATTTATGAGAAAACCTTATTCAAAATTTCAACAATGAATAACCCTGTGCCAGAGGTTTCGTGATGGCTATTTGATTAATGTATTTCACGTTTTATCGGAACTATTTTGCTTTATGATGAAATAAAAATATTTGCTTAATTAAAAAAACAAATGTGTTTTTCTTTAAAATTAAATCGGGTGTTCTTATTGGGACACCCTTTATAAACCACTAGAAGAGACTATTATAGAATAAGGAATAGGGAGTAAGCGCTAGTTTATAGATAATTAGTGATAATTAGAAGTGCACTAGATTAACGCATAAATTCGAGTGGTTTAGATTATAATGAAAACTCTACTTAAGGTCAAGAGTACGTTAGACTAATGCATTCACAAGTATCAGAACGTTAGAGAAACCTAAGTTTGCATTCATTTCGGACAGAAAGAGATTTTTGGACGTGAATATTTCTATTTCAACCATAGTAAGTAACAAAATTAGGGCTGATTGATGCTTGGACCTTTACTGTATGACATATTTTCAATCAGGTAATAGAATACGCCTTGTCGTTATCACAAACAGTTTTTATTATTGATAGGTTTCAAGAAAATTGGAATATAATGTAGATATACATAAAACAAATTCTTATTTGCCACAGATCACGCAGCTTACTTTATCACTAGATGCCTGTGCTCTTTCTATACTTATTGTTATGGTTGTTTATATTTATAGATTTATTAATAAACGATATAATTATGAAATTATTACTTAAAAAATTATTTGCATATTTCCTGCAGAATATGTCAAGCTAGCGAGTAAAGAGAATTAATATTCTTATAGATAAAACATCGCCTATATATTTCTACTATCAGCAAAATATAAAATAAATATATATATTTTTTTTTTACTTTTGCCCTAATTTTTTAAACAATGTATATAAATTTACAGCAAAAATTTTTTGCTACTATTTTATGTTAAAATAATCTGTAACATTCTGTACATACAAGTAATTTAACTCTTATTTTCATTTTACTCTACCACTTCATTCGGTAATATTTTTAAACTCAAGTTATTTTTATAGAAATTATTAAAGCAAATAATAAATAATTTTAATACTAAAACATTAGTAATGAGAAATCTGATATAGATAGAATCAAAAATTAATAAAAGATGACAAAAAAACAATGAAATATTTAATATCGTATACATAATTTGTCTCTCGAGAATTTACAACACGTTAAACTTATAGATATTGAATTTTGCAAATAAGTAATTTTAATTAATTAACAAACGGCATTGCTAATTAAAACGGGCACACGGCACAAAATGTGATTTCATAGAAAACAGAAAACTCGCACGGCTGATTTATGACAAAGTTTTCCGAGTGCATTTCAATGCCGAACGCGCAAATAACGAACGGGCCGAAATCACGTTGATTTATTGGCCATTCGATGGCTATCAATTTCGGGCAAAAAATAGAGTGAGGGGTAATGTTATTGCAGTTATCGTAATGCAAAACATAAATCCAGTTAATAATGGCAATAAAAATATAATCACAGTTAACATGTGCACGCGTTATGCTTGATGGCCACACCGAATTGCATATTATTTTTCCAATAATTATGATTTATACAAAGTGCATTAGTATTAACCTGTTATTTATTGCGCATTAATTTTGAATTATTAATATTTATTATTTTGATTTGTACGCCAACGGATATTATAATTAAATAAATTATTTCATATAAACAATAGTTCTATTAAATTTTATTTATTAATGGTTAAATAAATTAGTAAAGTTTTTAACTCTCCAATTGTCTTTGATAAACTCTGTGTTCGATAAATCCCCATTCAAATTAATCCAAAATATTTAGATCTAGGGATCTAGGGTTCCATTCCACAATAAGACTATCACGACTGATGATGGTATTTATTACTTAACTAACTTCTGACATCAAAACTGTAGTAGGCTGGTATATTAAATTGCGCCTAGTATAGTATAAATAAAATTGCAAAGAAATTTCCTTTTTTAACATTACAATCAATTAATTTAATTTGTGATGTTATAAATAACAATTTATTTTTGTAATGAATTCACGTTTTCATAACTCGGCACTTAAACATCGACTTTACTGTATGTCTAACAGTTATAGAACTCGTATTAGTGTAATTATTGCAGCCATGTAAATTATTAAATCTTATACAATGTTAGAGAACTTTAGTATTAAACGCTGATGCTTTGTTGTGCACGAGTGTGGCGCATTCACGTTTAATATATGTGTTAAATGCAAACCAACAACATGATGGAAATTAAATTCATAATTTAAACAATAGTCGTTTTGTTCGTATTAACAATATGCTTTTATAATATACATGTAGGTTATTTTTATTATAAATATTATGGAGATATAATAATATAGTTTAATATTATTCAATTACGTGCAAATTATATATTTACCAATTTTTATTAATGCTCTCTACTCTGTGTCAAAAATATTAATAAAACAAATTCGTTTACATTATCATTACAACATGATTGTTTAAAATTATGGATAATTACCAATATAGCCAACACAAAAGTGCACACCGAAAAAGAATATAAAATAAAAAGACAATAAAAAATGCTGTTTGAATTATTCATTAGCACAAATCTGAGGAAACCAAAACAAGATGCGGATGAGAATATAGACCACGGCCTAAACCAATCTGCATCAAAACAGTCATCATCCTTTAGTAATGAAACCATCAACCATCTGTAAGTACAAATATGTTCACCACACTTTGACACACTAAATAAAACCAATAAAAGCAGTGTGGCCACAACACATAAATCAGATTATATCATCTCCAACCAGAAAAAAATCTCACATATTTATGGGTGCAATTTAATAGTAATATGATAACATAATAGCTGCAGATTAGTATGGTTTATACTTAATTCAGAATCTATCAAGGATATTCGAACAAAATTAAGAACACTGAAAACAACCAGCGTATAAGCAACTACAACCTTCACTGGTAAACACATCAAAATTATTCTTCTCTTGAGTTATGTGAAATGCTGATATGGACATTAATAAAAGAATTATTGCAAAGGAAAAACTACAATTGTAACAAATCCATCGACTGCTTAAGAATTTCGCCGTATTGGAAAGTCATCCACCGGCCTCCATACCGACCCCATGTAGACAGAAAACTGCGTCGCTCCATTAAAATTCAATAAGCGTATGGGATAACACAGCAGGGCAAAATGCGAATTCGCAGTTCCAGTAAGACATTCATCTTGTAACGACCCCGATAGCAGTGCGTGGTCAACAAAGCACAGAAACCACCTTTCGTTTATTCATCATGTGTTAAATTTATCGGGGGTAATACCACGAGAGGTTAGAATTTGGCCGGATAAATTTTACTTTGCACAAGTCATTGAATGGATACAAATTTCGATAATGAATTGAGATGGAAAAAACCACGAGCGCTTGCTTTTTTGATTTTGTGTTTGAATGTCCAGTTATCTTTATTATATGTTGGTCACTTACTCCACTTTTAGCTAATTCGGATACGGTACTAGCACGATTTGAATGGTTAGTAAACTTTTTAGATTGAACATCAGGCCCAATTTTCTCAGCTGATGATCTGGTCCATTTGGAAATCTCGTTAATTCCAACTGGTATATTCTTGTACCAACCTTTTCCACTAGTATTGTTCCAGAATGGATTAGGTGTCAAAAACATACGATCTGTTGTTATATTCTCATTGCGTTTATTCAACAGTTTCCTCAGGAATCTTACGGGATAAACATCAGGATCATTCGATTTTTCTGTAAGCCTACTTACTATCGGTACATTTTTTTTCACCTTTTTGAGCTGTTTTTGAAAATATTGGATTATATTCTATCCTTTCAGTCAATCGTCCATCGTTATATATCTCATTTTTGAAATAGTATGTTTGACACTTTACACCTTCTCCACCTTTCCACGCCAACTCAAATGATGCTACATGAAAAAATTTCTTTTAGAGACCGGTGCCTCTTTATCCAATATTCTTATCATTCTCCAAATTTCTTCTTTTGTTAATACTGATGAACTTTGTTTTCTCTTTTCGCAGTGTTTTTGTAATTGCTTTCGTTTGGCATTTTTCGCCTCGCGTGCGCTTTGAAATATTAAATCCGAAAAAGAATCAAATGAAATATTTAATTCTTTGAACTAATATTCCTGTATCATGTTTGCTGTTGTGTTCCATATTGTTTTTACTACATATTCTTTATAATTCTTGCCATTTACTCTTTTCATGTTGAATGCCAAGTCTTCTAAAATATCAGCAATTTTTTTTGAATGGCGTCGACGCGTCTAGGTTATACGATTTTTCGCCACAAAAATGTTGAAACTATTTCCAGATCGAATTTTTCGTTTTAGTAGTGTTCTTGGGGATACTATTTATCACTGCACGATTGATATCGATGGATGATTCACTCCCAAAACGAGTTTGATTCATGATTATTCGCACCATCACGATTCGACTGACGTTTACTTTCACGAAATTGTAAATTTAAAGACCGTTTTCATGGGGAAGGTAAACAAAAATAATCCTTCAATTTTATAAAAATTAATAAAACTAAGAAAAAATTGTTAAAAAAAATTATACTGAAAAAAGAAATGGGAATATTCTAAAATTCTATGAGAACACTTAGTGCAAAATTCTAGAAAACTGAAGAAACCCTCTCGCAATTCTTTAAAAATATTTAGAAATCTGGAGAAATATGCTGAGAATTTCTAGAAATCTAAGAAAAGTATACTTTGTCTTTTTGAAAGTCATAAAACCGTCCCCAAAAAGATGTAAAATAGGCCTAAATTAAGGCAAAAATAATGGTAAATAAGAAGAAAAAGGGACACTCAGTATCTATCAGAAACAGGGGTTAGAGTCGAAGATCATCGCAGCTGCAAGAACTACGCCCAGCTTCATCCATTCAAAATTTTTGTATGGTTTAAAAGGAATCTAAAGTCTAATAAATATAAATATAAAGATAAACAAAATTCTAGATGAAACATTTCTAAGACATCCGAAGGAAATTATAAGAGTGCTATAATATAGTAATAAATGGAGATTTTTTTGGGAAATTTTGATCACATTGAGAGAAAATTAATAAATACTATTAACTAATAAAAAGTTCAATAAAGCAGAACAAAAAATGTGTAAAAATTCTATTCATTTAGAATATTCTAAGATATGTTTTGCATACTTTTGTTTTAAGTTGATAAGATGGAAAAAAATTGATAAAAATTCTGGATTCCTGTATTATTAAAAAAAAATTCTCGCAAATCTTAATAAATATTTATGAATAATGAAAAATGCAAAAAAACTAAACAAAAATTGTTTTAAAAAAATTCTATTAACAAAAAAATTATGGGAGAATAATTCCAATAAAATTCTAGAACACTTGAAGTAACTTCTTGAAATTCTTAAAAAGTATTTAGAAATATTGTTAATCTAAGAAGCTTTTACCTCTTTATACATGTTTGAATAATTAATAAAACACTTTAACTTTGTTTGTATAACACTATAAGTTTTATTAAGTATTTGGAAAGTTAATACGCGAATTTTTTATGAATCTAAGAAACACTCGGAGAAAATTTTAAAAATATATTTTTTACGAAATTCTAGACCATCTAATAAAATTATCGCAGTGATACAAGATTATGATAAAATAAAGTAATAAATAGTCTAAAGATCTAGGTATGTTGGAATATTTTACATATATTGTAGAGAAATTGCTACAAAATTCAAGAACGCTTAAAAATAATCTAAAAATCTGTAACAGAAGTTGCTTGAAGATGATCTTTGCCATTTTTAAGAAAAGAATTTGGAAACTTTTGACAAATGAGAAAAAATTGATAAAATTTCCTAAATTTTGGAAAGTATTTAACAAAACTAAGTATGAAATAAAACTATTAATGAAAAAAAAAATTAAAAATTGTAGGAATAATTTCTGTAAGTTTCTAGAACAATTGAAAAGTTCTCTTCATTAAAAAAAATATATTTATAAATCTAGTCGGGAATTCACTGAAAAATTCTAGAAGGTAAAAAAACTTCACAACGGGAAAAAATATCTAAAAATTCTAGAACATTAAAAAATAAATACTGCAGTACCAGAATAGTCTAATAAAATAAAGAAATGAATTATTAAAAACTCTAGAAATAGTTGCAAATTTTAGAAACGGAAAAGAAAAATTGTTCGAAAATTCAATAACTGGAATATTTAAAAATAATTGAAAAAACTTGCAACAAAATTGCTTAAGAAGTCTTGGATAATTTTGTAGTAATATTTGCAATTTTGGAAAAAAATTGATAATTTTCATAAAATTGAGAGAAAATTTATAAACAAAATGTTCCCTTGATTTGTCTTTCAAAAGTTTTTACTGATATTTGGAAGTACTTCACCATTGAATTGTTTACGATTCAGAATTTTGCAAAGATCGAAATAAATAGTAATAATAAAAAATGCAATAAAACAAAACTAAAGTTTTTTAAATTTAAAAATGGTGGAAAAATAATTCGAATAAAATTCTAGAACACTTGACGTAACTTCTTAAAATACTTAAAAAGTATTTAGAAAGTTAATACAGCGATTTATATATGAATCTAAATTCTACGAATTTCTAGAACATCTAATGAAAATTATCACAGTTCTAGAAGATTATGATAAAATAAAGTAATAAATAGTTTAAAGATCTAGATATGTTGAAATATTATACAAATATTGTAAGGAAATTGCTAGAAAAATCAAGAACGCTAATAAATAATCTAAAAATCTGTAACAGAATTTACTTGAAGATATGAAAGGAAAGTACTCGAAGACGATCTTTGCAATTTTTAAAAAAGGAATTTGAAAAAAATTGACCAAGTTGAGATAAAATTGATCAAACTTTCTAAATCTTGGAAATAATTTAAAAAATCTAAGTATGAAATATCAAATAAAACTATTAATGAAGAAAATACTAGAATATTTTTAAAAAGTTGTAGGAATAATGTCTGTAAATTTCTAGAACAATCGATAAATTTCTCGTCATAAAGTAAAATATATTTATAAAGCTGGTCGATAATTCACTGGAAAATTCTAGAAATGTAAGAAAACTTCACAACGGAAAATATGGTAGAATGGTCTAATAAAGTAAAGAAATGAATTATTAAAAACTCTAGAAATAATTGCAAATTTTAGAAATGGAGAAAAAATTTGTTGGAAAATTTAACTGAAATAATTAAAAATTAAAATTTTGGAAAAAAATTAGATAATTTTGATAAAATTGAGAGAAAATTTATAAATCATCCGATACACAAAATTACTTATAGCCTACACAACTATAAAATGTTTCCTTTACAAGTTTTTACCGATATTTGCAAGTAATTCGCCAGTGTCTGAATTGAATTGTTTACGAACCAGAGTTTTGCAAAGATCGAATAAATAGTAGTCAGACGTCGCAATGTCTGGTGAGTATGGGAATTTCAAAATGTTAAAATATCTAGTAGACATAAAAGAAAATGTGTACAAGTAGAATAAATAAAAAATAAAAATAAAATGTATAAATATAAAAGTACAAATTAGTAAATAAATAATTTAATACTTCTTGACGAATAGCTTACATCTAATAAAATGATAAAATTATAAAAACTATATAATAAAATGATAAAATTAAAAACTATATAATAAAAGACACGCTACAAAATGTATTAAAACAAGTTGTAACTAAGATTTATAATTGGAGGTCGATATTATTACATCTGGAGAATATCTTGGGCAATGCTGCTGATGTACTGAATTTTTAAAGATGTTCATATTTAAATGTAGAATATTCAGAGGAAGTCTTGTCGCAGTTTTAGTTTTATCGAATCTGTTTTTGTTGTTTCTTCTTCCTCGTATTATAATGGTACACATCTATATGATGACACATATTTATGTTCCGAGATTTTATGTACATTAGGCATTCAAATATGTACATACATGGTAGAGGCATGACACCCATTACTTGGAAGAGTGGTTTACAGTCAGCCTGGTAGTGAGCTCCACATATTACGCGGATTGCTTTTCGTTGTAGCCTAAACATTTTGGATTTAATAGCAGATTGGTCCCAGAGCAATAATACATATCGCAAATGGCGTGATACGCTGCTTTTAAGGTGACTTTAGACACGGAGTCGTAAATTCGCCGGAATGAAAAGACGCCGATATTTAAAATGTGTGTTAAATGTTCACCCTGCTTGTACCAGGTTAACTTCTGGTCGACAAAAAGGCCCAAGAATTTTGTCAAGTTACTATAATCTTCGTTCAATCCTAGATCTAAATGTTTTAGAGTAAATACGATATTAATCAGGATTTCATTTTAGTCTATTGCGTTGAAACCATTCATTTACACAAAAAGGGATGAGTTCTTTATAGCAATACTCTCCGCATTAGTTAATGCTGTATTTATTATTGCCTTGACATCAGCGTATAGGATAAGGTCACTAACACATGAGATGCAAGATAAATCATTTATAAATATAATAAATAGCAGAGGACCCAAAATAGAGCCTTGGGGCACCCCATACTTAATATTCAGAAAGGAGAACCTTACCCCGCCAGCTTCGACAACTTGAGCTTTGTTCAGTAGGTATGAGCTTATAAGATTTACATATTGTACATATAGAGCTTGCGAATAAGGATTTCATGTGAAATAGAGTCAAACGCCTTCGACAGATCAACAAATGTGGCTTGAAAATATTTATTGCCTTCAAAGCAATTCACGCACATTTCCAGAAACTCCAAAATAGCGGTTATTGTCGATTTGTTTTTCCTAAATCCATGTTGGCGAGGATCCAACAGATTACATTTCATATATATATATTTAGTTGGTTAAACACAATCTTTTCAAACATGTTTGAAACAACAAGTAAGCTGGATATCGGCCTATGATCACTTAATTTGCTGGTATCGCCCTTCTTAGGTATCGGTATAAATTTTGCTAACTTTAGAGAGTCTTAGAAACAGTATGATTGAATACATTGGTTAAATAATTCTGTAAACAGTGGTATCAAAATTTCATTAACAGACTTTATGAGGTCTAAGTTCATACCATAAATATTTCGGGAATTACTTTCTTTTAATGAATGTATACCATCCCGTACTACCACTTCTGATGTTACATTAAATTTAAAACACTATTAATTTCTTTCAATATATTTGATGCAGAATTAGCAAAGAATGTGTTAAAGTCATAACAAGATATATCGCTATTAGTTTTATTTCGGCTTCACTTTTGTTTATAATAATAGGAAATGCTTTTTCCATATTCACTTGCAAAAAGTTAAAAGGAAATCAAACTTATGATTTATGGAGAGATTATTGGAATGTAAAAATTTAAATCGGTTGCAGAAATCAAATTAAAAAAATTAAAAGTCCCCAGTTTAGTATAAGGCCTAGTTTCCTAAACACGGTTATTCACTGAGAGACAATGATTCAAATTTAATCCAAACTCCAACATTTACCGGAGTCGGCGTATAACAATTTTTGTTTAGATTTGTATAGACATTATCTATTCTTTTATCAAAACGCGTATTAAAATGAAC